>JXCR01138881.1:280195-301544 GCA_002079205.1 Phalaenopsis hybrid cultivar | reverse complement strand
TAGCCATAAAAGTGCGTCCACTTTGGTTGGGATTATTAGTGGGAGTACTGCAGCTAGAAGTAGCAAGGAGTGGTTATTGCTCAATTCACGCCATTTCAACAGAAATATACATCAGAGATGATTGTGACAGATTCAGTATGGTTAGCTTTCATGGCTTTTCATGTGACAGAAATCTAGTTTCTTTCTGTTCATCTTTGCTTCTCTCTCTCTCTCTCTCTCTCTCTATCCCTGGTATTACTCTTTCTCTCTCTTGATTTCACTACAAGTTGCAACGAAATCTCTGCCTTCCAACTGTGACTGAAACAACTAAAGCACAATTATTTATTTACATATCTAACCCCAGAAGCTTTTAAATTTATACGTGCAACACTCAAATTTTTAATATCACATATGAAAATATCACTATTAATTACATTTTTTTCAAATAAAATGCTTCTTTTCATGTAAAGATTTATGATTTATGACATTAAGCTGTTAGAAATATAAACATGAGACTTTGTGTTGGATATGCAAATATATAAGAATTATGTGATATGTATGTAAATTTATCTTTTTTGGAAGGTGCCGAACAAATTCAAAAAATATACTTGTAAAACTTTAAATCTTTTAAGCTGAAATTAAATTAACTTTAAAATAAGAAAATTAAATAATGAGAAAGATGTGAAGAGCCAACAGCCCTATTCTGCCTTCCATGCTTTTACTCCATGGGCAGCCATGTGTGCCTATTGAAACCCTAAAGTGCGTAGCAATGGCAGGCAGCTGCCTTCACTGCAAAATATTTGCACGTTCTGTACTGACGTTCGCCCAAGAAGCACTCATCACGATGAAGCTAATCACGCTCCCATACCCTCTTAGCCTATTATTATTCTTTTCAGCCAACTCTCATGGTGATACAGCACTTCACTCTATTATGGTTTCCATTACGATTTTGAAGATTATGTTGAGGGATGAAGAATGAAAGGTTTCAAATTCAATGATTTAATATGATTCAGATGGTATAATAATGATGTAATAATAATAATTTCATTAATGTATAATATTTTTATTGGGAGTACCTTATTCTTTGGATATTTTGAATATAATTCTAAATCGAAGTTAAGAGTTTTGAAATTTTAATTATACGACTCTTTTTAATCTAATATTTTTATTTCTAATCATCGAGGTTTAATAAAAATCAAACCGTTTTTTTTTTAATTAAAATGAATTTGGACGTGAATCGACCTATTCAGATGATGATTGAATCGCTACATCTGTCAATTCAATCCGATTTTTAATATTGTGATTCCCATCACTTTTATTCTAAGTTAGAATTTTATGAACATAATGTATTATTTGGACGAAATTATTCTAGTTTTACCTAGTCTCAAATATTATGGGTCTTCTCTCATATTTTGTTCCACTACTTCATCAATAGTATATAAAATGGAATAATAATGATCAATATTTCACAACTATAGTTAACTTCTTTAATTTAAAATTGTAAGAATTCTCAAGAAATTTATAGAAGATAGAGCACTTTGAAGATTAATTTCGTATATTAATGTATTGAATTCAAATTTGTCCTGTAGGCTGTGCCTAAGAAATAGAGCGTGGGACCGATGAAACAAGAACGTGGGAGGGAGAGAAAGACTGGGAGAGAGGAAAAGAATAAGAGGAAGACTTGCCCCCTCAGAGGCGAATCAGGGTGTTCCCAGACTCGTTGACCCATTTTATTCCAAAAAAAAAGAGGTTACGAGTGGGAGGAGCCAAAAAAACCCTTTACATGAAAAGTCCCTCATATTTATAGATGATAGGAGGGTCAAAAAGTAAATTATAATATTATCCTTGCTTTTAAAAAGGATAGTAAAGGATATAGTACTCCTTTGTGTTGGTGTGTTCTAGAGGGTACCTCATAGACTGTTGGATCCGTCATTATAGGTTTTCTGTCAGGGGGAGAAGTCTGGTTTTGGTGGAAATTCAGAGGAAAAAGCCTTCCATTGAAAGAAAAAGTCCTCTGTCAAGGGGAAAAGATTTCTGTCGGCAGAAAGTCCTCTGATGGAGAAAAGATTGACTGAGGATAGCCAATTCGACTGGAGCAAATTGCATCGAGATCCATATATACCATTATTGAGTACACATATTATGTTCATTAATAGCGACAACTGTGATAAGAACAGAAAATTTAATAAATCAAACAAATCTTGAAAACATAATTTGCTAATAACACTCCCTGTTAGGGGCTTTCCCGCTCGGTTACAAAATCTTTAATGTTATCTGCTAGATTTGTCATTATGAAATTTTTATTGTCCAGGGAGTCATCAGATTTTGGTAATTGGTTGTAGAAAAAAGTAGGTCATCTGAGAATAAAATTGCCCATCAGAGTTCTTTATTTGTTTGTCTGTATTGGGGAAGAGTTCTAGAATTGNTTGATCTCACTTTTGTTTTTCTAAATCACGATAATTAAAAATAATTAAATAAAATTATTCATATCTTTATGTCTGTACTATTCATCATATTAGTTTCATATCCTTTAATTATCATGATAATTGAAGATGATCAGAAGCCATGAAAAGCAATCTTATTGAAGAACTTATTGATATTTAAGAGGAAGCATATATACTTCCCTTTTATTTAAAATGATAAATTTACACCAATTTCAATATTTATTCGTATAAAAAATTTACACAAAACTTAAGGAGCTCAAAAAAATCACCGGAAGTTATGTCGGGTCTTAACTATGACATTGCGTTACAATCGTATTTGTGATACGATGTTAGCAAATAGAGTTTATCGAACTTGGCGAGAAATGAGCGTCGTCAACGGCAACCGCCTAACAGTGGCCAATCGTCCTGAATTTATCGTCGACGACGACCGACAAGTGGTGGTCACCCAAAGTTATCGTCGACTTTAAATAAACCGCGACGGTTTGTGATAGTATTCAATCCAGAATAACATTGAAATTTGACTTCTAATCCTCCTCTTCCTCCCTCCTTCAAGCGAAAGGATATGATCTATTTATATCCACTAGGAAGGAACATTTTGGTCATTCGATAAATTACTCTCATAATCGCGCAATCGAATTACCCTCATCGATCCCTCTTAATCATAATTTTTTTTTTTTTGATAATTCCAGAGTCTTAATGATCTCATAATTGAGTGATCTTTCAGTTTCTCTCAATGAGAAGCTCGATTTGACTATAAATATGTAAAATTTTGATTTCATTTAACCATTTAATGAACGATCTGAAGCCTCCAAATATACTATAACGACTAAATCTGAATCTATTTGGACTCAAACTATACCATTTTCGGTATCAACGATTACATCACCTCCAGTGATGGTTTTTAATTTGAATTGAAATATTTCTTGNTTGGGGTGTAATCCTGGAGTTATTCGCCCCAAAGTGGTGTCCTGAAGTTGTTCGCCTCGGGGTGGAGTTCTGTTGTTGTTCGCCCCGAAGTGGAGTCCTAGAGCCGTTCACCTCGAGGTGGAGTTATGGAGCTGTTCACCCTGGATTAGAGTCATAGAGCTCTGCATCTCTTGCGAAGCTTGTTGCTGTCGAGCGACGAGTTGTTTTACACCCCTTATGGAGCTTTTCGTTGTCGAGTAACGAGTTGTCTTACACCCCTCGTGGAGCTTGTCACTATCGGGTGTTAAAATATTTGAAAAGCTGAGGAAGATCGTTTCGCACCCCTCACGGAGCTTGTCACTACCGGGTGACGAGTCGTTTTACACCCCTCATGGAGCTTGTGGTTGCCATGTGTTAATTTTTTTTGCACCCCTTGTGAAGCTTGTTGTTGTGTGGTGTTAGTTTTTCTTGCACTCCTCGCAGAGCTTGTTGTTGTCGGGTATTAGAATTTTTTTTGTAACCCTCGTGGAGTTTGTCGTTGTCAAGTGTTAGAATTTCTTGAACCCCTTGTGAAGCTTGTCACTGTCGCATGTTAGATTTTCTTTTGTACCCCTCGCGGAGCTTGTCACTGTTGAGTATTAGATTTTTTTTGCATATCTAACGAGTGTGTCATTGCCACGTTATAAGAGAAGGGGTCTAGACACCAACTACGATCTATATAGCCAACTACTACTGTTACAGTTTTCAAATATGACCTCAGTAGTCAATTGATGCTATGGCAGTCACCAACTATGGTCTACATGGTCAAATGATGCTATTGCAATCACTAAATACTACTGTTACAGCTTCTAACTATGGCCTCTGTGGTCAATAGATGTTAATGCAGTCACTATCTACAACATATGTGACCAACTGAAGATATTGTATTCACCAACTATGACCTATGTTGATCACTAATATTGTTGCAACTTCCAATTACAACCTCTATGACAAACTGACGATATTGCAGTCACAAACTACGATCTTTATGACCAACTGATGATCTTACAGTTTCCAACCATGATCTTTGTGAGAACCTACTGCTTGTGCAACAACAACCAACTAAGGTTTTTGTGTCCTACAAGTATCGTTACAACTTTCAACTGTAGACTACAACCAGTATGATTGACTACAATTATTGATGTCTAATTGTGACTATTATAGTTGAACTACTATTGTACATTTGTAATATTATCATTGAAACTCCATCTTCCACAATTCATGAGAAGAGTAAACTTATATACTTACGAACAAATAGTGAATTGTTTTGACTAGGTCAGAGTTGTGATCTGTTCCCTTCCTAGGATTTTTCCATATAAAAATTCTCCGTAACTCCTTATGCTATTTTATGTTATATATGTGTTTGTGTTAGATTTGGGTGCAATGCAAAAATGTTAAATTATCACATCGAGTAAAAAATAAAATTTTGAAATAGTTTGAATTCAAACCTTAGTACATTTTTGAATGTATTTAAAATTCTTCTAATTTTAGGTGAATTTTTAGTGTGCCGTAATTGTAAAACTTTGTCAGCCAACCGACGACCGACTTTTGGCTGCTACCATCAACGCCCTCCAGACCGTCGACCACTGCGGTCTCCCCACCCTCCACCCTTTTACATTAGTTTCATTTTTTAGAACAAAATAAAAATATAAATGCATCCATTTATTTTATATGTAATTAAACAAATCTAAACTATATAAATACTCTGAATTTTTCTTATACTAAATTCTTTCACACAGTTTTTTTTTTTCTTTTCAGCAAAATTAATGTCATTTAATTTGAATTTTCCGAAGCTTAGAATGGATAAAATGCGACCGGCCAGCACATAATTATTCAGAGCGCACCTTCCAGGAGTAGGTTGATCATTAATTCTCCTTAAGCTTAATTAGGAACTTTTACAATTTACTCCAATCACGTGAAGAATTTACATTCCATAACAGGACTATCAAAAAGGACATGCATACCAAATCTCTGTTTCTTCACAATTACCGGCCAATTTAATTCTAAAGATTTAGGGTATGTTTGGGGGCAGCTGCAGCTTATCTAATTTATTCAGATATGATGTTTATTTTGAGAAGCTGCTGATCAACGTCTGATCCGAATAAGTTGTCTGACTATTTGATTTATGCGTTTGAAAAATAATTGATTCTGAATAAATGATCAGTCTGACCCTGTTTTGGATATATTGTTTAGTTGTTTGGTTTGTGTACTTTAAAAACAAAACTGATTTGCTAATTTTTTTAGGTAAATGAACAATCTGACATGCAGAAGTTGTAATATTTTCAACAAAATTGCAATCTCTAACACTTAGATATTTTTTTACCTCTAGCTTCTCAATCCACCATACAGACCACCAAAAAGTTGTTATTGTTGGCATTGCCTGTAATAGATTAAATAATTTATTGGTGAAATCATTTCAATTTAAAAATTGATGCAAGAAGAAGTAATCTTAGATATGTATTTCCCTCTAGCTTCTCAACCCACCATTCCTAATACGTGACCCGCAGGGGTCATTTCGCGGGTCGTGTGTGTAACAAATTCAAAACCGAGTTTTTTACTAAGCAGCTGAAACACGCGATCCAAACGGTTAGGCGGCGTTTTCAAAAACACCCCCGCATTTATAACCTGCCCCAAACAGACATAAAGCTCTAATGAATAAATAAAAAATAAAAAAATTACAAACACACCACACAATTCTTATGTATTTACATATCAAATACTAAAATTTAATAACTACTTTGTTATCACTCAAATCTTTGACAAAGATATCAAGGCGCAGACTTTAAATTAAATAAGTGAGCTTCTTTAGTTCAAAAATTTAAGCATGAGGGGAATCAGATTCGCCTCCTCTTCAATCATCATGATATTTAAAAGGTTGAGCTCTCAAATCTTAATCATGCATTTCATTTTGAATGGTCATGATTGATCTCACTTTTGTTTTTCTAAATCACGATAATTAAAAATAATTAAATAAAATTATTCATATCTTTATGTTTGTACTATTCATCATATCAGTTTCATATCCTTTAATTATCATGATAATTGAGGATGATCAGAAGCCATGAAAACCAATCTTATTGAAGAACTTATTGATAGCTAAGAGGAAGCATATATACTTCCCTTTTATTTGAAATGATAAATTTACACCAATTACAATATTTATTCGTATACCAAAGGTGCGCAAAACTTAAGAGTCCAAAAAAATCACTGGAAGTTATTGTCGGATCTTCAATATGACATTGTGTTGCAATCGTATTTGTGATACGATGTTAGCAAATAGAGTTTGTCGAACTTGGCAAGAAATGTTCACCATCAACGACAACCGTTTGACGGTGGTCAATCGGCATGAAGTTATCGTCGACGACGACCAACAAGTGGTGATCACCCAAAATTATCGTTGACTTTAAATAAACCATGACGGTTGGTGATAGTATTCAATCTAGAACAACATTGAAATTTCACTTCTACTCCTTTTCCTCCCTCCTTCAAGCGAAAGGATATGATCTATTTATATCCACTAGGAAGGAACATTTTGGTCATTCGACAAATTACTCTCATAATCGCGCAATCGAATTACCCTCATTGATCCCTCTTAATCATAAATTTTTTTTGATAATTCCAGAGTCTTAATGATCCCAGAATTGAGTGATCTTTCAGTTTCTCTCAATGAGAAGCTCGATTTGACTGTAGGTATGTAAAATTTGGAGTTCGTTTAACCATTTCTCTCAATGTATATATCATAACGACTAAATTTGATTCTATTTGGACTCAAACTATACCATTTTCGGTATCATCGATTACTTCACCTCGAGTGATGATTTTTAATTTGAATCTGGAATATTTCTTATATAAAAATACTTCAAATTTGTTGATGCAGTGCGCGTGATGGTGCATAACTAATTAATGTATTCTCATAACCTAACATAACTTAATCTCACATAAAGTCCCCACAAAGATATAAATTTAACATACATCTCTACAATTCACTTAGCCATCTATCTACAACACAGAGATCAGAACCAACAAAAACANCATAAAGTCCCCACAAAGATATAAATTTAACATACATCTCTACAATTCACTTAGCCATCTATCTACAACACAAAGATGAGAACCAACAAAAACAAATACTGAAACAAAAACAGCATCAGCACTTCCATCACCCTCTTGTTCTCACAATGGTAATACTCCCCCTACCGCGTGTATGAATCCTCGTAAGCCCCACCACCGCCTTGCCGGAAAGCCCCGGCCCGCCGCCGACGTCCGCCACGCAAGGCAAGCACTTGTACTCCCCCACCGGATGCCTCACCGGCCTCGTCGGCCTCATCATAATCCTCCTATTAATCTCTGCAAGTGTCACCTCCCCTTCTTCAAGCCCTGCAGGCTTCAGAACTGCAAAAGGATAGGCCACCTTCTTCTTCCTTCTCTTCATTGTTCTATCTCCATTTTCTTCTTCCTTTTTCTTTACGGATAAAATGGTGGAGCAAATCTCTTGAGAGGATGAGGAGGGAGAGGAGAAGAGTGTTTCTTTGTGGACTTTGGCTGCTGTTTTCTCTTTTGCTTCCGCCCAGAAGCTGAAGTTGTTCCCTTCTGAGATTAGTGTAATTAAGCTAATTACATTTCTTTAATTTGAATCATTAAATATCTATTTTTTTTTAATATTATGCAAAAATNTTGGCTGCTGTTTTCTCTTTTGCTTCCGCCCAGAAGCTGAAGTTGTTCCCTTCTGAGATTAGTGTAATTAAGTTAATTACATTTCTTTAATTAGACTCATTAAATATCTATTTTTTTTAATATTATGCAAAAAAAATATATGCATTGACATGAACTACATGAGAAAAAATATTAAATTTTGTTAAATTTATCAGTTTGGCTGCAAATTAGATATAAGTTTTCATAAAAGTTCTGATTTTTTTATATTTTAGTTTCTTTTATCAAACTTGATGAATTCCTTAATGAAGAATGAAATTATCATTTCAAAGCATATTTTCATTTAAAAAACCAAATCGATGTCATGCATATTGTTGAATTATGTATATAATATAATATAAAATTATGTATATAATGAAGAATGTNCAGTTTGGCTGCAAATTAGATATAAGTTTTCATAAAAGTTCTGATTTTTTTATATTTTAGTTTCTTTTATCAGACTTGATGAATTCCTTAATTATGAATGAAATTATCATTTCAAAGCATATCTTCATTTAAAAAACCAAATCGATGTCATGCATATTGTTGAATTATGTATATAATATAAAATTACTTGCAGATCCTGATGTGCCATTTCTGAAATTATACATGTATAGTGAGTGGGTTGTGTGCAAATAGTAATGATTTTAGGGTGGCAAGAGTAAGATTTAAAGTCAAATTTCTATTCATTTTTATTGCAGTATATACAGGTCACCTAAATTGACTACAGAGAAAAAGTTCAGGGGAGAACCTGAGACAGTACTGCTTTCTTGAAACAAGGAGTCCAACTCTCCATAAGTGTTCCCATCACAATCAGAACNGCAAATAGTAATGATTTTAGGGTGGCAAGAGTAAGATTTAAAGTCAAATTTCTATTCATTTTTATTGCAGTACATACAAGTCACCAAAATTGACTATAGAGAAAAAGTTCACGGCAGAACCTGAGACAGTACTGCTTTCTTGAAACAAGGAGTCCAACTCTCCATAAGTGTTCCCAGCACAATCAGAAGCCCAAAACATCTGTAATTTGCAATAAATTGTTTCTAATTTGCAAAACATTTTGCAAACAAATTATTTAAAAACAAATGTAAGTGTGGATAAGTACGGATTTGGTAATATTATAATGATATTCACTATAATACCACCACAATATCATCAATTCATAAAAGAGACACAGTGTCTTAGTTTACGTTAGTGTGTTAATNCAGAACCCCAAAACATCTGTAATTTGCAATAAATTGTTTCTAATTTGCAAAACATTTTGCAAACAAATTATTGAAAAACAAATGTAGGTGTGGATAAGTACGGATTTGGTAATATTATAATGATATTCACTACAGTATCACCACAATATCATCAATCCATAAGAGCGACACAGTGTCTTAGTTTACGTTAGGTTGTTAACTATTACTTGAAGAATTTCATGAATATCTTCTGCAGTCGTCGGCACCACCGCCGCCATGGGAGGATCGAAACAGAATGGCGAAACCGTTCGCCGCCGCTTGCACCTCTCTCTCCATTCCACCACCGCATCTTGCAGGTAACCGGTCGCCGCCTCCGACGACATCGGCGACTCCACATCTAACTCATAATTAACAGAAACATGCACCCCATCAGTCAAAACAATCAAATTATGACATCAAGTAAATAGAGAATTAAAGATATCATCAAATTCAACCTAAAGAAAATGGCTGAAAAAGATGTNACCGCATCTTGCAGGTAACCGGTCGCCGCCTCCGACGACATCGGCGACTCCACATCTAACTCATAATTAACATAAACATGCACCCCATCAATCAAAACAATCAAATTAAGACATCAAGTAAATAAAGAATTAAAGATAATCATCAAATTCAACCTAAAGAAAATGGCTGAAAAAGATGATCTCCAACTCCAAACGCAAGGAAGCAATTCTCCATTGCCATCATATCTCTTGTTATCTCTGTCGCTCAGCACAAGTTGTTGGGGCTCTCTTTAAATAGGAGAGGCTTTTGAAAAAGCTGAAGCTCTCTGTATGATGATTAGAAGCATTCAGTCAATGCAAAATAATAATAATTATAAATATTAATTTGAGGGACCAAACAAAGAAAAAGTTAGTTTGCTTCTCTTCTTTCTCGTGATTCGTTATGTTGAAGCTTTTTTTTTTTTTTTTTTTGCATTTTTTTTTCTACCTTATAGGATAAAATAATAAATAAACTTTTGTTGGGGGGCTTTTTGTTTATTTTATGTGTAGGGGGGGCTATAATGAAATAATAGGCGTGATAAATTGGAATATTTTTGGTGTTTGGGACAGGGGAACTGAATAATTGCAAGGCTATGATGTGTTTTGGGTTCCATGAGGAGCAAGGACTGAGGAGAAACAGAAGAGAACAAAGTATTTATTTTACATATTTTGGTCTCCCTGAATTGCAGAATTCAAATTGTGTGCTTAGGTTCACGCAGAAAAGTGCCCAAAGAAGGGGGTAAATGATGGCATGATGCGGTAATTGATACCTTACTTGATTTGATTATGATTACGAATTATTATGAGAGATTATGATTAATCACTCAAACTAAATAGTTTTTTTCCGCTCCGCACGTCCAGACAACCAACCGTCAGGTGCCACATCGTTATACACATCGGCGTGGCTCCCTCCCAGCAGTTGCCAATAGAACGAGACATGGCATATAAAGCATTGGTGTAAATGGTTGCCAACAGGAGTCGTTACCAAATAGGCATAAGCTTGACAAAACGAGCACTAACTGTGTCATTAAAAAAATAACAATATCTTTATGTGTTTTGTTCTTCCGTGAAAAGCATGATTAAGAGAAATGTACACTATTGATTGGTTATAAGTGAACAAAAGCATTGGAGTAGAAGTAGAAATACCAAAGTTCTATATTAGCTGATGTATACAAACCAATTCACTTGTGGTTGTTGTCATCGCACGGCACTCGGCTTCACCAGAGGAATGTGAGACTATAGATTTCCTTTTTTGCTTTCCAATATATTAATGATTCATCAAGTAATATACAGAATCCAATGGTGTTTTTTTTTAATCTGCACATGATGCCCAATCAACATTAGAGAAACCACGAAGCTAAAATGATAAATCAGAATTAAAGAAGAAGCCTTGTTAGAGTTTAGATTTCAAATATCTGAGTAGAGGATGAATTGCTTGTAGGTGAGGTGTTTGTGGTGCAACCAATATTGGTTGAGTAAGAACAACAAATACAATATAATGTGAGATAAAGCGAATGACTTATGAGTTGTTTGTACTAAGAGGCATTTAGAGTAAGTTCACCATTAGTTGCATTAAGATGAATTCTAGTAGTCATAAGAATAGAAGCTAATTTATAGGTTAAAAACCTGTTTCTTCAAAAGGTTGCAACGTATACAACTTTTATAGTAGTAAGTTTAGCAATATGTGAAAAAATATCTATGAAACTAATACATTTTTGTTAATTATAATCTTTTGCAACCAATCGAGCTTTATAATGCTCATTAGATCAATCATATCTATATTTGATCTTATAAATTTAATCACAACCAATAAAAATACTTACAAGTGGTAGATTGCTAACTGATTGCTCCAAGTTGTTGTTAAAATTGAGGTTCCACTTGAGACAAAATAGCTTTAGTAAAAGCCTTATGAGTGGAATTTATAAGAGGTATGCTTTGATAAAAGAAATAAGGAGTCTGAGGAAAAAAAAATAGTTTGAGATTGTTGAAGGTTGCAATGATAATCTTGTATATAAGAACGGGGTTTTAGTAACCTGAAATTTTTGCGATGATCAAACAAAGTGGATGCAAAAACAAGGCAACAAAAAACCTAAGATATGACTAGTCAATTGCATCTTTATATTAATGCTCATAAGGTACTTTAGTAGTGGTGAAGGTGTAGTTCTATTGATTAAAATGATTGTATTAAGAACCCAATTACTCTAAATTTGGAATGGAACTTGAGGGTGGAAGAAAAAAGCTCATGCAACATTCAATATGTACTGATGTTTTCTTTCAACTAAAGAATTCTATTGAGGTATTTTAATAGATGAGTATTGGTGTAAAACTCCTTTGCTTGTTAAAGTGACATCAAAATCCAGCTTCTTCGCATTGACAAATTTAAAACTTTTTATTTCAGTATGAAAATGGGTCTCAATTATAATAAAATGATTTGGAATAATAGCAACAAGATTAAATTTTTATTTTAGCATGAAGAGCCACCTAAATCGAGTCAAATCATTCACAATTGTTAATCCACAGTGAGTTGAATATGATAAGGCCCCATATATCATGATGAATCAAGTCAATGAGTGATGAAAATATGTTGTTATAAAAAACAAAAAGTTATCATTTTATTAGCTAATGGGCAAATGTAATAAATGTTATTGTTATTAAAGTTAGAAAAATCACAATTCAGATGAGACTTTAATATATATAATATAGTAGAAAAATAATGTTCGAGCCTATTCTGCCAAATATAGCTAAAATTTTACTCTAACTTCCAAAATATTTTTAAGAAAAATATGACCTGCAATCTAGCCAAGTTGAGCCAAATATATTATGAATTAGATATAACTCCATCAAATTATAACTAGTTTATGCTCAGCTCGAGCTCGCGCTGACCTTTTACATGTATGTTCATAGTCTATATGTTTAAATTTTTTAATGATTCAACTTAACTTTTACTTGGCTTGTTTATTTATGTTGGACTAGTACTTTAGCGAGATAATAAACAAGCTAAAATTCAAATGATTCCTAATTGACTTTTTTATATAAAGTAATTAAAAAATATTTATATAAATCAAATTAAAAAAGCAATCAAGTAAATTATATTGGTATTCAAGTAATTTACACCGACTAAGTTATAAGTAAGCATTATTGCAATCAAATAGTATAAAAAAAACACTAACAAACCAGTTTATTAAAGTTATGAAATAAGAAGGAATTGCATTAGATTAATATGCAAATTAATATTAAACTATAATATATTACTATTAATTATATACATAAATAAACTTTAGTTAGTCGGAGTTTATTTAAATAATGTAGCATATAACTATAGACTATTTAACAATTTACTTGTTGTACAACAACTGAATTTGTTTCTGAACATAAATAAACTATTTGAACCATATTTACATTTGGCTCATATAATCCTCAGTATTTAAAAAATGTTCAAATTCATTTATTTACTCATTTGAACAAAGTTCATATAACACTAATCAAGCCGAGTTCAAGTTGTTCATCGAGCGTATTGGTTCAGTTGCAACCCTAATAATCATTACTATGTGTAAGATATATAAGTTATAATCAAGCTGAGTTCAAGTTGTTCATCGAGTGTATTGGTTCATTTGCAACCCCAATAATCATTACTATGTGTAAGATATACAAGTACATAGGAAAATAATTGTTTGAAATATCTTGATTTATTTTACCTCATGAATAAATGAAAAAAGTGGTAGAAACAAATTAAAGAAAAATTTAGAAAAAGTGTGATTTAAACTAAATAATATATTAGAAAAAAACACAGACAAAACTTATGAGGAGTGTTATAGGACTTGCACCGGATCTATAAAGCCTCTTTATCTTACTTCTCTGATTGTGTTCACACCATCATTTGTACCTAAAACAATGAAGTCTCATCTCTATAAATAAATGGGACATCAAACACATATCACCCACTTTATTTTCTCATCTCATCATTTGTTCCTTCATTAGCCATCTCAAAGTCTCTTAGGATATGAATTAGCTTCATGAAAATTACATAAGTTTAATTTTTGTGTCTTAACCCAACCACCTTTAAAGGATATTTGCATTATTTTTTCATCAAACACGACTAAAACACAGTTTTTGGCAACATTATCTAAAGTCATTTTTAAAAAATGANTGTTCACACCATCATTTGTATCTAAAACAATGAAGTCTCATCTCTATAAATAAATGGGACATCAAACACGCATCACCCACTTTATTTTCTCATCTCATCATTTGTTCCTTCATCAGCCATCTCAAAGTCTCTTAGGATATGAATTAGCTTCATGAAAATTACATAAGTTTAATTTTTGTGTCTTAACCCAACCACCTTTAAAGGATATTTGCATTATTTTTTCATCAAACACGACTAAAACATAGTTTTTGGCAACATTATCTAAAGTCATTTTTAAAAAATGGTACTAAAAATATTTAAAAAACGCATTAAAAAAATTTAAAATTGTTGCTAAAAGCCTTTGCAGCTATAACAATTGCAGTGATTTAAAATCCGCTATAATGAAAATAACAAAGTTTTTATCGTTGTGAATTATGATTGTCTATATAAAGTGTTATGACAATTCTTTTTTTAGTAGTCAAAATAATGGATCTTAGGCACATCTCTCTCTCTCTCTCTCTCTCTCTCTCTCTCTCTCTCTATCTCTCTCTCTCTCTCTAAAATTTATGTTAGAATAGTAATGTCTTTCTTTTCCATCATGATAGTTATATGAAGAAATCTATAGGAGCATTTACATACATACTCCTAAACTTTCATATTTATATATGTAACACTCAAATCCTTAATATCACTCAAATCTTTAATACACATTTCACGCATCATCTTAAAACACTAAAATATTGGTTATGTAAACATGAAAGTTTAGATGTGAGATATGTAAATACATAAAGAGTTATGTGCTCCATATACATGTAAATTTTCCCTTACTTTTTGATATAATTTCATCAAGGGAGAAATAAAAAGCAAGCAAAAAAGGTAGTAATAATCTCCTTCATATGATTATATGTTACATCAAGCTTGTGNTTACTTGATTTGATTATGATTACGAATTATTATGAGAGATTATGATTAATCACTCAAACTAAATAGTTTTTTCCGCTCCGCACGTCCAGACAACCAACCGTCAGGTGCCACATCGTTATACACATCGGCGTGGCTCCCTCCCAGCAGTTGCCAATAGAACGAGACATGGCACATAAAGCATTGGTGTAAATGGTTGCCAACAGGAGTTGTTACCAAATAGGCATAAGCTTGACAAAACGAGCACTAACCTTGTCATAAAAAAAATAACAATATATTTATGTGTTTTGTTCTTCCGTGAAAAGCATGATTAAGAGAAATGTACACGATTGATTGGTTATAAGTGAACAAAAGTATTGGAGTAGAAGTAGAAATACCAAAGTTCTATATTAGCTGATGTATACAAACCAATTCACTTGTGGTTGTTGTCATCGCACGGTACCCGGCTTCACCAGAGGAATGTGAGACAATAGATTTCCTTTTTTGCTTTCCAATATATTAATGATTCATCAAGTAATATACAGAATCCAATGGTGTTTTTTTTTAATCTGCACATGATGCCCAATCAACATTAGAGAAACCACGAAGCTAAAATGATAAATCAGAATTAAAGAAGAAGCCTTGTTAGAGTTTAGATTTCAAATATCTGAGTAGAGGATGAGTTGCTTGTAGTTGAGGTGTTTGTGGTGCAACCAATATTGGTTGAGTAAGAACAACAAATACAATATACTGTGAGATAAAGCGAATGACTTATGAGTTGTTTGTACTAAGAGGCATTTAGAGTAAGTTCACCATTAGTTGCATTAAGATGAATTCTAGTATTCATAAGAATAGAAGCTAATTTATAGGTTAAAAACCTTTATCTTCAAAAAGTTGCAACGTATAGAACTTTTATGGTAGTAAGTTTAGCAATATGTGAAAAAATATCTATGAAACTAATACCTTTTTGTTAATTATACTCTTTTGCAACCAATCGAGCTTTATAATGCTCATTAGATCCATCATATCTATATTTGATTTCATAAATTTAATCACAACCAATAAAAATACTTACAAGTGGTAGATTGATAACTGATTGCTCCAAGTTGTTGTTAAAATTGAGGTTCCACTTGAGACAAAATAGCTTTAGTAAAAGCCTTATGAGTTGAATAAAGGGATTTATAAGAGGTATACTTCGATAAAAGAAATAAGGAGTCTGAGAAAAAAACATTATGTTGAAGGTTGCAATGATAATCTTGTATATAAGAACGGGTTTTAGTAACCTGAAATTTTTGCGATGATCAAGCAAAGTGGATGCAAAAACAAGACAAAACAAAACCTAAGATATGACTAGTCAATTGCATCTTTATTAATGCTCATAAGGTACTTTAGTAGTGGTGAAGGTGTAGTTCTATTGATTAAAATGATTGTATTAAGAACCCAATTACTCTAAATTTGGAATGGAACTTGAGGGTGGAAGAAAAAAGCTCATGCAACATTCAATATGTACTAATGTTTTCTTTCAACTAAAGAATTCTATTGAGGTATTTTTATAGATGAGTATTGGTGTAAAACTCCTTTGCTTGTTCAAGTGACATCAAAATCCAGCTTGTTCGCATTGACAAATTTAAAACTTTTTATTTTAGTATGAAAATGGGTCTCAATTATAATAAAATATCTTGGAATAATAGCAACAAGATTAAATTTTTATTTTAGCATGAAGAGCCACCTAAATCGAGTCAAATCATTCACAATAGTTAATCCACAGTGAGTTGAATATGATAAGGCCTCATATATCATGATGAATCAAGTCAATGAGTGATGAAAATATGTTGTTATAAAAAACAAAAGGTTATCATTTTATTAGCTAATGGGCAAATGTAATAAATGTTATTGTTATTAAAGTTAGAAAAATCACAATTCAGATGGGACTTTAATAAATATAAAATAGTAGAAAAATAATGTTCAAGTCTACTCTGCCAAATATAGCTAAAATTTTCCTGCTAACTTCCAAAACATTTTAAAGAAAAAATATGACCATAAGTAGGGCTGCAATCTAGCCAAGTTGAGCCAAATATATTATGAATTAGATATAATTCGATCAAATTATAACTTATTTATGCTCAGCTCGAGCTCACGCTGACCTTTTACATGTATGTTCATAGTCGATATGTTTAAATTTTTTAATTATTCAACTTAACTTTTACTTGGCTTGTTTATTTATGTTGGACTAGTACTTTAGCGAGATAATAAACAAGCTAAAATTCAAATGATTCGTAATTGACTTTTTATATAAAGTAATTAAAAAATATTTATATAAATCAAATTAAAGAAGCAATCAAGTAAATTATATTGGCATTCAAGTAAATTACACTGATTAAATAAGACAATTTATAAGTTATAAGTAAGCATTCNGACTTCTTGACTTGTTTTCTGCTTCTTCTTCCGTTCAAATACCAAAAATGGGGAACTGAGAGCCCTTTTTTTCTCCCCGTCCTTGCTTAATTCTATGAAATAGGCTCCCAAGCGGGGACTGTTGCACCCATGTAGTTGGTAATATCCCAACGGGTGATTTTAGAGCTTCATTAATCTCTTTAACTTCTGATTTTAATTCTTTCATTGTACTTTCTAGGTCTGTCAATCGATTGAGCATTGAGATTTGAAATTCCATGAATAATGTGTGATGCTCCTTCAGTAATTCATGGATTTCTTGAAATCCACTACTAGAGGCACCATGTTGATGTCTCTCGTCTATTGGTGAGGGACTGGTACGATAAGAAAATATAGGCTTAGCAGTACCAATGAATGCGGGCGATTGTGGTTGGGATATAACGTCCTTTCCTGGGGGATGTTGCTCGGGGCTAGATGGTTCTTGTAATGGAGAACCTAAGAGATGATGCTCGCTATCTAAAATGTCAACAAAATTATAAAAAACCTGCAAGACATTACATAGAGTCAAAAACAATGAAACACGTCAAAAAAAAAAATTCAATGAGATAAGGAAGTAAATTGCTGACCTCGGCAGACTTGAGCCTTTCAAAGGCTACTTGAATCTTCAGAGTACTCCACCTCACATTTGACCACCCAACATTCTTGGTCTAGCTTGTGACAATGTTGGGAGGACCATGGAGGTGTGCTCATAAAACCAGATATGCGTTAAATATTACGAGTTATTTGTAAATTGACAATTGCAGCTAATATTTCAAAATGTATTGGTGGAACACAAACCGATAGAAGAAACACAAAACCGTTGATGTAACCCACTAGTTGATCCTTTTTAATTTTAGTTACGCAAACATTAAGTTGCGTCTGCAGAAATGCACATATTGTAGCTGGCCAGTTGTACGCTGCAAAAATATCTACATTCTCGCAAATAGAAGACAATTCTTTCGAAACTCTAAAATTGCTTGAAGGAAAAAGCAAATTTGAAATTAAAAATTTGATTATTAATTGCAGAATGTTGTGAGATGACTCCCCTGGTGAAAAGTTGAGCAGGCCAGTTGTACGCTGCAACCAAGCATCAAGATATTAATTGCAGAAGGGTGTGGAAGTGATTATGAACTCACGAGATGCAGTTTCAAGCAATGGCAAAAGAGAAATAGGTGTAGTTCCTGCTTCTGACATTTACAATGACAATTTTGGAGATTATGAGTGGTTAGTGTTGTTTTTAGGGATTCTATTGCTTTAAAAAAATTTCTTCAATCTAGTTTCATTAAGAATAACTTTGGAGTAAAAATTCAATCTTGTAACAAATGTCAAGTTATAGCCATATTATCATATAGAGGAGGCCCTTGGAGAGAGCTAGCTTCAGTATAGCAGATGGGTAATCCTTTGAATTGNAAGATATTAATTGCAGAAGGGTGTGGAAGTGATTATGAACTCACGAGATGCAGTTTCAAGCAATGGCAAAAGGGCAATAGGTGTAGTTCCTGCTTCTGACATTTACAATGACAATTTATGAGATTATGAGTGGTTAGTGTTGTTTTTAGGGATTCTATTGCTTTCAAAAAATTTCTTCAATCTAGTTTCATTAAGAATAACTTTGGAGTAAAAATTCAATCTTGTAACAAATGTCGAGTTATAGCCAAATTATCATATAGAGGAGGCCCTTGGAGAGAGCTAGCTTCAGTTATAGCAGATGGGTAATCCTTTGAATTAAGAAAATTATATGGAACTCACTTATAACTCAGGGTGACATGGCAGGGAATAGAGTAACAACTTCATCTCGGGTGCCACAGCAGATTCAAGGTGTTGTTCGGAAGAATCCTAATATCGCTCCAAAAAAACATCAAACATACATTAGAGAATATGTATGAATTATCATTATCATGCATGAAGTTATGAAAGTCACCTGAGAAAGCTCACATTTGCTTTTTTGGATTTGTAGATGATAATTATATATGGATGTCTACGTTACAAGCTGAGTTGATTAGCTGAAATCCAGATTTTATATCACTTACATTTGTAACAGTGTTTGTAATTCTCTCCAAAGATGNCATGCATGAAGTTATGAAAGTCACCTGAGAAAGCTCACATTTGCTTTTTTGGATTTGTAGATGATAATTATAGATGGGTGTCTGCGTTACAAGCTGAGTTGATTAGCTGAAATCCAGATTTTATATCACTTACATTTACAACAGTGTTCGTAATTCTCTCCAAAGATTTTATGTAAGTTTTAAAGTTTGCATTAATGGCTTCTTAGCAGGATGCAGACCTCTGATCGGCTTGGATGCATGTCATCTGAAGTTAAAATACTTGAGTGTTTTATTAAATGCAATTCCATTAGATGGTGATAATGATTTATTCACTCTAGCCTTCACAGTTACGAAATCTGAGTTGAAATCCACTTGGAAGTCGTTCTTAGAATGTTTGTCAGCTTCTATTGAATTTGATTTGCAACTTTCGCCTTTATGTTAGACATGAAGAAGGGTTTGAGAGAGGCCATTAAAAAAGATTTTCCAAATGCAGAGCATAGAATTTTCTTACTTCATCTTTGGAAGAATTTGAAAATATATTTCATTATGATTATAGCCATAAGGTTGAAAGCCTCGTATGGTTAGCAGCTAATGTCTATACTCAGCCTAAGTTTGATAATAAATTGGCTGAACTTTTTAGTGTCTCTCCACAAGTACACTTCTACTTACTTGCATTGCCTTACACATGGTACAGAAGTTGTTTTAACATTGAGATTAAAAATCATTACAACACAAAAACATGTCTAAATCATTTAATTCATTGATTGGAGAAACCTGAAATAAGCCAGTTGTTGAATTGATTGATATGGTTAGAGCAATGCTCATGCAACAAAGAGCTCAGAGGAAGAGAGATGTGACTGCTTGGAAAGGGGAATTAGTTCCATATGTTGAAGGCTACATTAGAAACATATCCACAAGGAAAGAGTAGTTCATTGTAAGGGGATCTACACCACATCGAGCTGAGCTTGAAGGTAGTAATGGTAGACATGAAGTTGATATAAAACTTAAGATATGGACCTGTATAAAATGCATTATTATGGTTTTATATCTATGCTCCTCCACATTTGGGCATGGATACCTCTAGAAGAATGCCCCTACACATACATACATACAACATACATACATATATATATATATATATATATATATGCACATACATACATACTAATGCACACACATAATTAACTACACCCACCTCTCATCTAAGAAAAACAAATAAGCAGTTGTGTCATAGTGACATTCACATATTTTTGTGCAAGTGACCGTGTGTGGCTAAGGCTATTCCTTTGATTTTGATNATATATGCACATACATACATACTAATGCACACACATAATTAACTACACCCACCTCTCATCTAAGAAAAACAATTAAGCAGTTGTGTCATAGTGACATTCACATATTTTTGTGCAAGTGACCGTGTGTAGCTAAGGCTATTCCTTTGATTTTGATGGGGGTCAACATGGTTGGTCCCATCTTAAGGATCTAAGTAAGCTAAACCATGTCACCTTAATATGAACAAAAGTTTTTTTTTTTTANGGTCAACATGGTTGGTCCCATCTTAAGGATCTAAGTAAGCTAAACCATGTCACCTTAATATGAACAAAAGTTCTTTTTTTATTTAAAGTCTAACTACATACATGTATATATGTATAATAAATAAATTTTGGATTTAAGATATTGAACTTATTTATGGTCTAAGTAGCAAATGACTTAGTTTAAACTATATTGAAAATATTATAATAAATAATAACATTTTTAAAATCATGATCTTATGTATGGTCTAGATATCCATAGTGACACATCTTAGATCCCGTAGACCCTTAGTACAATTATATGAGCAAGGTTGTAATGTGATGATTTACATTGAGCAAATGGATAAACCTGAGAACAATATTCATTAACGCATTACAACCAAGGGTTAATCTTACATCTACATGGAGACTTACCATTGAAGTATTAAATCTCCAAATTCTATGTTAATGTCATGTGGCTTCACTAAAAAAGGGTGAAAAAAAATGCCACATACAATGAAAACAACATGAGTGTTTCAGATATGCTCTCAAAT
>JXCR01138881.1:237046-268192 GCA_002079205.1 Phalaenopsis hybrid cultivar | reverse complement strand
TATATATATATATATATATACCACACTGTATGAATCAAGCAGAATCGACACAAGGAAACCTCGGGTCTTTCTTCATCTATCTGATTTCTTCTATATTTCCTTTGTATCTAAACTTACAGGTTACATCTTTCTCTTCGCATTGGCTTCGAGCTTTAGGATTCGCAACAGAGATTTCAACAACAGAAAAAATGTCTTTTCAAAGCTGATTAGGTGCTGATTGGTGCCTTTAACATGGTATCAGAGGTGAATTGCTTTATAACATAATTTTATTTTGATTATGTAAGACTTTTGAATCTCAAATCTTCTTTCTTCCCTCACACCTGCAAAATTTCGCCTACACGAACATCCTCGAATTTTTCTTCATCTTCTCAAACCACAAATTTGATGTAATCAAGTGATATTATGATGCCATTTCAGCTGAAATTTTTAATGTCTAACATTAAGAATGTTGTCCACATTCAACTCAGCTCTAATATATTTTCCCACAAGGAAATATAAAGTTGTTAAGTTGTTTGGAGCCAATGGATTTTATGGCTATTTGGACGGTTCCATAGCAGCTCCTCCTTCACACAGTACAACTGACCACTCCACTACTCCAAATCCCCAATACAGTCTATGGATGCTCATCGATCAAAATTTAGCATATCCACTATACTCAGTTATCTTTCAACCAACCTTACTTTAAGATTTAAACCTTGATTCGTGTGCTGAAATTTGGAGTACACTTGAGCGATGTTTACAATCGACAAATAAAGGCCGTCTCACTCAACTGAAGAACGAAATTTACCATATTTCAATTGGAAATCAGTTTATGATTGAGAATCTTTCTCAAATCAAAGTTAAAGTTTATCTAATAGCTACTTCTAGAATTCCACCTATTACTAAAGATGTAATTCTATATAAACTAAATGGTTTATCTCCAAGCTATGCAACATAAGAAACAGTCATCAGAACGAGCCTTAAACCAGTAAAACTTTATGATTTGTATTCTTTGCTAATGAGGAGACAAACCTCACTAATGAAGCTATTAGAGTGCTCAAGTCTCCAACACATTCAATCTCATACTTGCTTTAACCACTGTTCGCGGCAAATACAAAGGTCGTGGATCATATTCCACTTTTAACAGAGGTCGCAATCCTTCAAATTGAGGTAAAAGAAGTAGCACAACTCCAAAGGCAGCTGCCGAATGCCAAATAGGTGAGAAATTCAAACATTCGATGGTTCATTGTTGGCATCAAGGTAATATCAATATGCTTCTCCTACTCAATCACTTCAAGCACTATTTGGTGGATCTACACAACAAATTGCATATTGGTTATTTGATTCCTGAGCTACAGCACACCTAACATCAGATTTTGCTCAAACCTCCAACATTTAGCCCTTTTATGGATCCAACAGATTTTGCCTGGAAATCAAGTGATTCCCATAAGTAACACTGGCAAAGGAATCTTAACAACTCCAACCCGTAATATTCACCTTTCTCAAGTTTATCTTTCTCCCAAATTTTTTCAAAATTTTCTTTTAGCTCATCAATTAACTCGTGATAATCTTTGTTATGTCCCATTTGGTGCTCTTAGTTTTCAAATTAAGGATATAAAGGCCAACTCCATGATACTCCAAGGCCGCAGCAGTATGTGTCTCTACACCATCACCTTGCCACCCTTAAATCATTTAGATATGATTGCCACCACCTCCTCCTCTATCAACTAGTATTGCCATTTCAAACATCCATCTCAAACGATTCTTCTTCAACTTGCTTCATTTCTTCCTAAAGTTTCAAAATCCTCTGTTAGTTCTCCATGTTATTCGTGTTTAATAGCTAAGAGTCATCGTTTATCTCTTCCTTTATTCACTACTCGTTGTTCTAATATGTTAGAGCTTATATATATTGATGTATGCGGCCCGTCCCCAATTATCTCAAATCAAGGATTTAAATATTATGTTTTGTTCATTGATGATATGTCTCATTTTTGTTGGGTTTAACCTATGAGTTATAAATTTGATTTTGGGCAGACACTCTTCTTACATCCTTTTATCTAATTAAATACTTTCCATCTCCTAACACTAGAAATACCTCTTCATATTATCTCTTACATAAGAAGCATCCCAATTAAATGTTCCTTCGAAGTTTTGGATGTTTGTGCTATCCATGGCTGCAAACTCAATCCTTCGACAAATTTATGTCTCGTTCCACTCAATTTATTTTTCTTGGATACTTCACAAACTTCAAAGGCTATAAGTGTTATAATCCTACTAGTGGCAAAATTACCATATCTCGTCATGTTACATTTTATGAGAATGTCTTTCCATTTCATACCAGCCTAAATTCTCTCAAACCTCCATCCTTATCAGCTCTATCATGCACCAAAAATATATGCTTTTTTATACTTATTTTTTGTGACATTGCACTTTAATGGAAGGTATTTTTCATGTTTTCTTGCAGGTTGTTGATTTTTAGGACTTGGAGCAAAAATGATGAAATTTGGTGTCAAAATAGAGAATATGAAAAGTTGCTCAGCGTCAACGGCACCAGAAGCTGTGCCGACGACGTCGTTTGACAGAGAGCAAGGAGTTAATTGGCGGAACACTGGCGGCGACGACGCTTATGACAGTGCAGACCCAGTTTCTAGAAGATTCAATGAATCTGGACTTTTTTTGAAGAGTTTTTGGATGCACCTATTGGAAAACCGACTCTAGGCTCTATTAGGGGCCGAAATTCATCAGAAAAGGGACTCTCTTGAACTCTCTCTCTCTTAGTTTATCTTCGTTCCACTTCATTCGTTTGGCGTCATTTCTCATTTCCATCTTCATTCCACCACCATTTTGGAGTCTATTGGTGAGTTTTCTTTAAGAGTTTAGACTTTTTGTAGTGAGATTAAGTGTGATTTCTTCTCTAAGAGTGTTGGAGAAGGAGAAAAGTGAGAAATTTTTTCTTCCGACATTTCTTAGGAGAGGCTACAAGGGATTTGCTTGAGAAATAATTTCAGATAAGTGTAGTTTGTTTATTAATATTGTATAAACTTTTTTTATATATGAAATTTGTGTTTTTTGTATCTTTCTCATGAAGTCTGAGTAGTTTCATTTATTTTTCCCTCTACTCTGAGATATGATGAAATGATGAGATAATATGTATATGCCAATATTAAAATATAAAATAAATTGTGATGATTTTTCAACTCCGAATTTAATTTTACTTCTCGATCTGGCCAATTGAATTGTTAAAATGTGTTGTGAAATATATGATCTGAGAAATGGAGTATGAGTTCTACAACAGAGTGAGGATCACATTTGATTCCATGAAGGAAAATTTCATTCATGAAATTAAGTGCAAATAAATAGGGAAATACTTTATTGGGTATAAAATTAGAGAATCTTTAGGGTGACAGACTAAAATCTCCAATTCGGTCTTAGTGTTTAAAATTTAAAGCGAGAGTTAGCTTTCAGGTGAAGGGAAGTGAGAGTTCTGGAGTGGGAGTCAATATCCTCCTAGCTTAGCCACAAATTTAGGGACTAAACCTAGGATTAGCCAATGATTTTCTATAACACTGTATTAGGGTAGAGAATTCAAACTGCACTTATTTGACACAATATATATTAAACCATTTATCTTATCTCATTTTACTAAAATCTCATTGTAGTGGGAAATATGCTTTTTACATAAGAAATCTTAATCACATAAACATAGTTTAATAGTTTAGTAGTTACTGTTTAAACTTTATATTTCAGTTTTGTTATTAGTTTAATAATTTAGTTCTAATAATATCTCAACATTTGAAATTAGTGATAGTAATTTTGTTTTGACTTTTTGTTAATTTCCTAGTAAATTTATCATTTCAAATTTAAAGCTTCCCCGTTGAATCAATATTCGGGGCTTAAATAAAAAATCATTTATTACTTGATAATGATATGTATACTTGCTTAGAATCCCAGCATTAATTGCTTAAATTTCTTAATCATAAACTTATAATTTTTGCACAATTATATTCTCGGGATCACTCTACCACTTCATCCTTTACTTCTTACTCTTTCGTCACTAAATACAAAATCTTCTCCAAGTTTCTATCCTACTATTCCACAACTCTCATCCTCTTATGTTTCAAATCCAAATATTTCACCTATACCCACCACATCTCCCAACCCGCCAGCAAACCCATCAGCTCGACATGGCTCCACAACCGACATACCTAGTTCTCTACTTTCAACGATCCCTTTCCATCCTATGGTACCTCATTCTAAAATATGGAATCTTAAACTGAAGCAATTTTTTTTTATTTACAGCATGAAATCATCTCACACTCAGATTCTACATGCTATACAATTGATGTTAAAGAGCATAAATGGAGACTTGCTATGTCTCATGGATTCCAAGCCCAACAAAATAAGGCACTTGGATCTTAGTGCCTCCAACTACAAACCAAATAGTTCTTGGCTGCAAATGGATATATCACATTAAATATGATTCAGCATGTCATATTGTTCATCATAAGGCCCGTCTTGTGGCCCAAGGTAACATTCAAGAATACGGTATTGATTATGTTGAAACTTTAGTCCAGTGGCAAAGATGCCTACCATCCAAGTTCTTCTTATGGTGGCTAACCATCAGGATTTGTTGATCACTCAAATGAACATCTAAAATGCCTTTCTTCATGGCTCTCTCAATGAAAAGGTTTATATGAAACAACTCATGGCTTCATAGACCCGTAATACAAGGCCAAGATATGCATATCTTTATGATACAAATGAACATCTAAAATTTTATATGCCAAGATTTTAGATCCACATGAATATCTTTATGATACAAATGTCGCCTACACGAATCATGCAAATGAATATAATTTGTAAATTAAACGTAAAGATATGCATCTATTCCAAGATATGCATGATCCAATAAACATTTATAAGCAAAAACTTAAATGAGTTATAAGATATCTTAAGGCAACTCCTTAATATGGTCTTCCAATTTATCATTATAAACTCCATCTTCAAGCATATTCTGACTCGGATTGTGCTGGTGACTCCTCTGATAGAAAGTCTACAACAGATGGAACATTTCTTGGATCAACTCCGATATCATGAACCGTAAAGAAGCAATCCACCATGGCTCGTTCTTCTACCAAAGTGGAGTATAGAGCATTTTCAACTATTGCCATTGACCTTATATGGCTGAATTTGACATATCTATAAACACACCAACCACATTTTGGTGTGATAATATTCCTCTATTGCATTAGCTAATAATACTGTATTCCACGCCTGCACTAAACAAATTGAGGTTAATTTTTATTTATTCGTGATTGCATTAATTTAAAGTAATTCGCTGTTCATCACATCACTGGAAAGGGTCAGCTTGCTGATATTTTTACCAAAACTCTTCCAACAACTCAATTTCATGCAATTAGAAGCAAATTGACTGTCCCTAAATATCCTCAATTTGAGGGGCAGTAAAAAGATCAATGCATATTACTTCCTTTTGCACAACCATGATGGTTTTCAAGTGGTTCGCTCCTTACAATTTCAGTAGCAAATCAAATTTTTACACCTGTCTCATAAGCATAACTACCTCTGACAATTGGTTACATAANTGAGGATGTCTTTCCATTTCATACCAGCCTAAATTCTCTCAAACCTCCATCCTTATCAGCTCTATGATGCACAAAAAATATATGCATTTTTAGACCCATATTTTTTACTCATTTTTTGTGATATGCACTTTAATAGAATTTATTTTTCATGTTTTCTTGCAGGTTATTAATTTTTTGGACTTGGAGCAAAAAGGAAGCAAAAATGATCAAATTTGGAGTCAAAATGGAGAATAAGCGTTGACGACGCCGTTTGACAGAGAGCAAGGAATTAATTGGCGGAACACTGGCGCTGACGACGCTTATGGTGGTGCAGACCCAATTTCTAGAAGATTCAACGAATCTGGATGCTTTTTGAAGAGTTTTGGATGCACCTATTGGAGAACCGACTCTAGGCACTATTAGGGGCAGAAATTCATCAGAAAAGGGACTCTCTTGGACTCTCTCTCTTGGTTTATCTTCGTTCCACTTCATTCATTTGGCGTCATTTCTCATTTCCATCTTCATTCCACCACCATTTTGAGGTATATTAGTGAGTTTTCTTTAAGAGTTTAGAGTTTTTGTGGTGAGATTAAGTGTGAATTCTTCTCTAAGAGTGTTGAAGAAGAAGAAAAGTGAGAGATTTCTTCTTCCGACATTTCCTAGGTGAGGCTACAAGGGATTTGCTTTGAGAAATAATTTCAAATAAGTGTTGTTTGTTTATTAGTGTTGTATGAACTTTTTTTTATATATGAAATTTGTGTTTTGTTGTATATTTCTCATGAAATCTGAGTAGTTTCCTTTATCTTTCCCTCTACTCTGAGATATGGTGAAATGATGAGATAATATGAATATGTCAATATTAAAATATAAAATAAATTGTGATGATTTTTCAACTCCGAATACTTTTTGATCTGACCAATTGAATTGTTAAAATGTGTTGTGAAACATATGATCCGGGAAATGAAGTATGAGTTCTACAATAGAGTGAGGATCACATTTGATTCCATGAAGGAGAATTTCGTTCATGGAATTAAGTGCAAATAAATAGGGCTATATACTTTGTTANGTTGTATGAACTTTTTTTTATATATGAAATTTGTGTTTTGTTGTATATTTCTCATGAAATCTGAGTAGTTTCATTTATCTTTCCCTCTACTCTGAGATATGGTGAAATGATGAGATAATATGGATATGTCAATACTAAAATATAAAATAAATTGTGATGATTTTTCAACTCCGAATTTAATTTACTTTTTGATCTGGCCAATTGAATTGTTAAAATATGTTGTGAAACATATGATCCGGGAAATGAAGTATGAGTTCTACAAAAGAGTGAGGATCACATTTGATTCCATGAAGGAGAATTTCGTTCATGAAATTAAGTGCAAATAAATAGGGCTATATACTTTGTTAAGCATGGAATTAGAGAATCTTTAGGGTGACAGACTAAAATCTCCAATTCGGTCTTAGTGTTTAAAAACTAAAGCGAGAGTTAGCCTTCAGGTGAAGGGAAGTGAGAATTCTGGAGTGGGAGCCAGTATCCTCCTAGCCTAGCCACGAATTTAGGGACTAAACCTGGGATTAGCCAATAATTTTTTATAACATTATATCAGGTTATATAATTAAAATTGCTCATATGTGACACAATACATATTAAATCATTTATCTCATCTCATTTCACCAAAACCTCATTGTAGTGGGAAAAATANGAGTGGGAGCCAGTATCCTCCTAGCCTAGCCACGAATTTAGGGACTAAACCTGGGATTAGCCAATGATTTTCAATAACATTATATCAGGGTAGATAATTAAAATTGCTCATATTTGACACAATACATATTAAACCATTTATCTCATCTCATTTCACCAAAACCTCATTGTAGTGGGAAAAATGTTTTTTACATAAGAAATTTTCACCACATAAACATAGTTTAATAGTTTAGTAGTTACTGTTTAAACTTTATATTTAAATTTTGTTATTAGTTAAATAATTTAGTTCTAATAATATCTAAACATTTGAAATTAGTGATAGTAATTTTGTTTTGACTTTCTGTGAATTTCCTAGTAAATTTATCATTTCAAATTTAAATTTTTCCCGTCAGATCGATATTCGGGGCTTAAATAGAAAGTCATTAATTGNATAGTAATTTTGTTTTGACTTTCTGTGAATTTCCTAGTAAATTTATCATTTCAAATTTAAATTTTTCCCGTCGGATCGATATTCAGGGCATAAATAGAAAGTCATTAATTTCTTGATAACGATATGTATACTTGCGTAGAATCCCAACATTAATTGCTTAAATTTATTAATCATAAACTTATAATTTTTACACAACTATATTCTCGGGATTACTCCACCACTTCATTCTTTACTTCTTACTCCTTCCTCATTAAATACAAAATCTTCTCCAAGTTTCTATCCTACTGTTCCACAACTCTTATCCTCTTATTTTTCAAATCTAAATATTTGACCTATACCCAGCGCATCTCCCAACCCGCCAGCAAACCCATCAGCTCGACTTGGCTCCACAACCGACATACCTAGTTCTCTACTTTCAATGATCCCTTTCCATCCCATGGTACCTCATTCCAAAACATGGAATCTTAAACTGAAGCAATTTTTTTTTATTTACAGCATGAAATCATCTCAAACTCAGATTCTACATGCTANCCGACATACCTAGTTCTCTACTTTCAATGATCCCTTTCCATCCCATGGTACCTCATTCCAAAATATGGAATCTTAAACTGAAGCAATTTTTTTTTTATTTACAGCATGAAATCATCTCAAACTCAGATTANCAAGGCCAAGATATGCATATCTTTATGATACAAATGAACATCTAAAATTTTATATGCCAAGATTTTAGATCCACATGAATATCTTTATGATACAAATGTCGCCTACACGAATCATGCAAATGAATATAATTTGTAAATTAAACGTAAAGATATGCATCTATTCCAAGATATGCATGATCCAATAAACATTTATAAGCAAAAACTTAAATGAGTTATAAGATATCTTAAGGCAACTCCTTAATATGGTCTTCCAATTTATCATTATAAACTCCATCTTCAAGCATATTCTGACTCGGATTGTGCTGGTGACTCCTCTGATAGAAAGTCTACAACAGATGGAACATTTCTTGGATCAACTCCGATATCATGAACCGTAAAGAAGCAATCCACCATGGCTCGTTCTTCTACCAAAGTGGAGTATAGAGCATTTTCAACTATTGCCATTGACCTTATATGGCTGAATTTGACATATCTATAAACACACCAACCACATTTTGGTGTGATAATATTCCTCTATTGCATTAGCTAATAATACTGTATTCCACGCCTGCACTAAACAAATTGAGGTTAATTTTTATTTATTCGTGATTGCATTAATTTAAAGTAATTCGCTGTTCATCACATCACTGGAAAGGGTCAGCTTGCTGATATTTTTACCAAAACTCTTCCAACAACTCAATTTCATGCAATTAGAAGCAAATTGACTGTCCCTAAATATCCTCAATTTGAGGGGCAGTAAAAAGATCAATGCATATTACTTCCTTTTGCACAACCATGATGGTTTTCAAGTGGTTCGCTCCTTACAATTTCAGTAGCAAATCAAATTTTTACACCTGTCTCATAAGCATAACTACCTCTGACAATTGGTTACATAATATCCGCTCATATATGCATGCATATAAATAAATAAATATATATATATATATATATATATATGCATGTATGTATGTATTTACCACACTATCTGAATCACGCAAGAAAAATTCTCTGTATTTCTTGGTCTATCTGTTTTCTTCAGTATTTCCTTTGTATCTAAGCTTTCAGATTTCATCTTCCTCTTCGCATTGGTTTCGAGCTTCATGATTCACAATAGAGACTTTAACAGTAGAAAGGTCTTTCCAAAGCTGAACAGGTGTTCATTGGTGTCTTCAACACGATTTTTTATTACGTCAGGACATCAGACACAAATTTGCGTCCAATGTCCAAATAAAACCACCCAGATTAAAGAGTGGGTTTCACTGTTTCACTAAAAAAAAGTATATTTCAGTGATCCTAATTAGATATCGGGCGTAAATTTACGTCAAATTTTCTGACGTAATAAAAACTCCTTCAACACACGATATTTATGCAACTCTCTCCTACATAAATTATGGTGACCCTAAGGAAAAATTATTTCATAGGGATCAGACACCGCACGCATCTTGTGTGGATGTATTTCGGTGGGCCCCAACCTAATNATATATATATATATATATATATATATATATATATATATATATATATAGATATATAGATATATATATATATATGTATACATACATATATCTATGTATGTATACATATATCTATGTATGTATACATATATCTATATATATACATACATATATGTAGGCATACATATACATACATACATACATCTATATATATATACATACATCTATATATATATACATACATACATACATACATACATATATGTATGTATATATATACATACATACATACATACATGTATGTATGCATGTATGTATATATGTATTTACCACACTATGACGCAAGAAAAATTTTGCCTTTCTTCATCTATCTTTTTTCTTTAGTATTTCCTTTGTATCTAAGCTTGCCGGTTACATCTTCCTCTTCGCATTGGTTTCGAGCTTCATGATTCACAATAGAGACTTTAACAGTAGAAAGGTCTTTCTGAAGTTGAACAGGTGTTGATTGGTGTCTTCAACACGATTTTTTATTACGTCAGGACATCACACACAAATTTACGTCCAGTGTCCAAATAAAACCACCCAAATTAAAGAGTGGGTTTCACTTAAAAAAAATATATTTTAGTGATCCTAATTAGATATCGGGCGTAAATTTACGTCAAATTTCCTCACGTATTAAAAACTCCTTCAACACGCGCTGCATAAATTATGGTGGCCCTCAAGGGTCCAAGTAAGCGTTTAGCATAGGGTCATTCTAGAAGACAACATGTGTCAACTTTCCAGTCGATNGGGGGGGGGGGGGGGTCCAAGTAAGTTTTCTCCTTTTATTCTAATAATTTTTTTTAATCTATTTTAAGCGTTTAGCATAGAGGTCATTCTAGAAGATAACATGTGTCAACTTTCCAGTCTAGATTAGTCATATTTTTGGACTTTGCCATTAGAAATGCAATATTTTCATGTTTTATCCGAAGCAATTTTCTATGCAATCATACCTTTGGACTTTGTCATTATATAGATAATTGATGAATATTATTTTTAATAAAATTAATTTACTACGAGAATTAAAAAATAAATTAAAAATACATTAAGTTATATTTAAACATTGTTTAAAAATAAATAGTAATATTTAAATCTCGCTCCAATCCTTAACATTCTGCCGCCACTTGATTAGTGTTGTCAAAACAATTTTTGTTCGTGAACAAGTCGTGTTCGGCTCGCTTAGCAAACAAGCCGAACATAAACCCCTTTTTTGTTTTTTGGTCGAAATATAAACGAGGAGAACATGAACATTGGAATAATGAGCCGAACACGAGTTGAGTCTGGATCGCTCCTGCTCGGCTCATTAACACCCAAACCCAACTTATGTTCGACTCGTTTACACTCCTATCATTCCATAGGTAGAGTGGTACATGTGTAAATATGAAGATTTGCGTATTAAGTGCTATGTATATAAATGCATCTAAATAATTTTATTACTATTAAAAAAAATGGTATACTTTTATCAAAAAAATTTGAAATTCATTTCAAAATTGAGCTTTTGGGTCGAACATAGTTGCAACGAGTCGAGCTCAATCTCACGTTATAAATTCGAGCTCGACTCGACCCTTTAAACACCTCCTAATGACAATTAGAAATACCAAAATTTACTGCTTGCTCGCAATTTAATTCAACTCTCATTGTTTAAATCGATAATTTAATTTAAAATGAATATGATATAAAGAGAATCAATTAAGATTTTAATTATATATTTTAAAATAATTAACATTTTAATTTCTGATAAAAAAATTGATTTTATTAATATGAGCCCATTTTATTCGGTCAAAATGGAGATGCATCCGTGACATATCGGGCTTGTCTTATACGGACTTTTAGGTTTTTTTTTTTGTTTTTTTTAAAGATGGAATTAATTTTTATTTTTCTAAAGCCGAATATTCGATCAATTCAATGAAATAAAATATAGTTAGCTACATTATTAATCTGATGGGTGATTAAGCACAAAACATCTTAATTAAGATTAATTGCTAATTACTATGTAGAAAGACANTTAGCTACATTATTAATCTGATGGGTGATTAAGCACAAAACATCTTAATTAAGATTAATTGCTAATTACTATCTAGAAAGACAATAATTACTGCTCTACTTTTGCATTTAATTAGATATAATTAATTTTCTCTTCACAGCAAAGAGTTCAAGGCTATAACTGATTGTAAATCTGTTGCATAAAGTGAAAAAAACTACTATATTTACACCAAAAATCCATCAGTATATAAATTACGGGATGATTAGTATAAATAATCATTTCTTTTAATTATAGAAAAGTTATTTTGGGTTATGTCTGACTTCTAAATCTTTTATGTGTTGAATTCAACTCTGTCATTTGGATTGTGCCTAAGGAATAGAAGGTGAAATTTGAGGGAAGGAGAAAGAGAGAGAGACTTGTGCCGCCGCGCTGTTTTCGGGTTTTTTTGGCCCCTATTATTCCTCACAGAGTTTGTTTGCAAGCGAGGGAAGAAGGGGTTGCTCCAGACATAGGGGGTAAGACGGAGAGCCTAGTATCCCTTTTACATGCTAAGGGTCATTTATTTATAAAAGCCAAAGATAGGAAATAAAAAATTACATGTCTCCCTTATAAGAGCAGCTCGGGGAATTTCAGTCATCTCCCTTCTCAGATTTGCCTCCTTTAAGTTTTACAGTTGTTGATCTCGTTGGAGTCGGATTGTCGTCTCAGGTGGCGAGCCGACTAGGGCAGGCTGGTTGGACATTTTTGTGGTCGGTCTATGGTGGTTGGTATGCCAGGGTGGCCGACCGACTGAGCACCTTGTGGTCGACCTATGTTGGCCTATCGAACAGGTTTGTGGTTGCTAGCGACTTCTCTAGTGATGACAATTTCTCCTGCTTGGCAAGGTGATTTATATTTAGGCTATACATTATCAAAATTCTAAATAGAAAATATACCAATTATTTTATGTTTCTATTTAGAAATTTATTTTTAAAATATGTTTATTTGATGTGTGTGTGTGTGAAGTTTGTTGATGTGGTCTATAGTGGTTGTCAACTATGGAGGCTGAAAATTATCGATGAATCTCCAGTTCAGAACAAGCTTTGGAATTCCTTATATTCTTCTCCCTTCTTAAGTGAAGAAAGAGTCAATTTATAATCTCTGTTGGAAGATTATTTTAGTCATTTGACGAATAACTTCCCCAAACGCTTGATTGGACAACCCTCATTGACCCCCATAATCATATGAGGGTTTTTATTAAGGTTTTGGGTACCTTAATGGCCTCGAATTTAGCAACTTTAGGCTCATTAAATTCCTCTCGTCACGATGTTTGATTTGACTATAAATAAGTCTAATTTGTATTTCCATTGATGTCCAATTGATGATTCAAAACTTAAAAATTGCTTTATTTGCTTGATATGTGATTGATTGTATTCGGAACAAACCAATTTTAGTATCATCGGTTCGTCTTGTAAGGCTGTCATTTTTTATTATAAACTTGCTAAAATCAGGGTTTTGGATTAGCTCAAATTTGAATCTAGAACATTTCTTATTCAAAGATGTCTTGAGAATCATGTCAAATGATAAAAATTTCTTGATGATACAATGAAATTATTTTAAAAAATATTTTAAAAAATTAAAATTATTTATATTTTTTAAAAAAATAAGTTAATTTATTTTCACTATGATAGAAATATTACGAATTAATAAATAAATAAAATAAAACAAATTTACGAAATAGAACATACAAGTATAAGCCTCACTTCAACCTATATTTATTTTGATGTAGGGCATGCAAAATTGATATTCATTAAAAAAGCTAAAATTTTCATTAAACTTGTTACATGCTTTAAGATTTACGGTGGTAGAATGATAATATAATGTCTTAATATTGTACAAAGACAACACACAAATAATATAGAAATAGTAGGAGAAGACATTGTGACTCTTTTGCTTCAAAAAATTTGAAAATGATATAAAATCACAGAGCCTAGCCTAATTAACGTAATCTACTATAAGTTTATAAGTATTAAGATAGACTCTTATCCCACAACTATAAAATAAGTGTTTTAATATTACACAAAGTACAACACTTGATCGTACACGATGTACAAACAAAATCAGAAGTCAGAACGAAGTTATTGCATTCTGAATACAGTGGTTGTAAGCAGTTTCATTCGAGTGTTATCATTGGGTCTTGAATACACTGTGCTTGTGGCACATCATTGCACAATATTCATAATATTTCATTAGCCCTTACTCCAGATACTTTGTTATATTGTATTTAGGATACTTCATTGCCCCGTACTTGGTATACTTTGTTATACCGTATTCAAAATACTTATTTAAACAACAAAGTTCATTGCCAGCGGTGAGCAAGGGGCACCCACGGTGGTCGATACACTGTGGTTAATGGTGGTAGCTATAGAGGCTGGATTTTATTTTCATAGTTTTAGTCAAATGATCACTGAAATTTGACTTGTTCTCCTTCTCCTCCAAATGAAGAGAGATTTATTTATAGCCCCTAAGGGAGGGGCACATTGGTCATTTAGCAAATAACTCTCGTAACAACTTGTTCGAACGACTCATATTGACCTCCTTTGATCATAAATTTTTTTAATGCTTTGATGGCCTTAAAGACCTCAATTAAATGAGTATGGACTATTTGGATTCCTCTCATCGAGATGCTTGATCTGATTATAAATATGAGTTCATTTGAACATTTAATTTATGATATGAAGCCTCCAAACATGCTTTAATAGCTTGATTTGGACATGTTTGGACTCAAATTGGACATATTTTGGTATTATTGGGTTCTTCTTGTTGAGATGTTTAGCATGACTATAAACTTATGTCGGCACAATTTTGGTCAGAGGAGTTGCCAGTTGAAAGCTGCCGACTGCAGGAATCAAAATCTCGTCGCTCGCTTCGGAAGGAAGTTTAATTTACATATGTATATATAGTTTAGAAAAATATGAAATCAAACTGACCCTACATTTTCCATAGTTTAAATGAAAGAGCATTATACCTCAAACATTGTATCTATTCTAAAGGATAAACACAAGACTTGAGGATGAGACTCGATCAAATAAATTAAGAAATATATGACATCTGTTTGGTCTGCGAAACTATTTATTTGCTGACAAGTTCCTTTATTTAATATAAAGAATTAAAAAGGGTTTATATTAAGTTGTGTTCGATAAGCTTCCTATAAGGGCAAACCCCTATAGTTAATTACATCTTAGATAACTGAAGTCACCTAAGAAAACGCTCGATAAAATCTGGAAATATTATCTTCAAAGATGTCAAAATGATAGGACTTTTCAACGAAATTGGACAAAGATGTGTGAAAGAGGAATAATTCAAATTTGGAGCATTTTGTTGTAGAGTCCAAAAGAGGAAGAATTATGGGATGTCACAGATCCGGGGGAGAACCTCGGTGACTTACCAACTTATCATATTGTTTGGCTTCAGTTTTGAGGATAAACATTTAGGTGTTTCATCCTACCAGTTTTATTTGTTATGGCTTACATTCATGTGAAACGATCACACAAATAGCCTGGAAAATGTGAGGGTTTAGGTCGTGACGAATGACAACCTCAGAATCTAAGACGAGTTAGGGCTTAAATTGTACAATAGAGTTGTACAAAGGCGTAAAGATAGGGTGAGGATTTATGTTGCATAAGCAAATTACCTCGAAGTCTTATGGCTTTGTTGTTTAATTCTAAGAAAGGAAATTGGTTTAGCTAGGGAACACATGTTTTGTTGATGATGATGGTTGTGTTGCCCACCATGCTAGCTCTAAGCTCCTTGTCGTGATGAGTTTAAGTTTTCTGGTGTGTCAGTTCATGATGTCAAATCAGATGACCATATGGTTAAAGTTCTTTAAATGTTATGGGGCAATTAAAGTTGATTAGAGCGACACCGGTTAGGATCCTACGGTTCCCTCGTTCCGGTACCACTATTTTATATCGAATCCATTTAGTCCAAATGAATTTACTAAACTCAACTTAATGAGTTCTATACTTTCATTTAGACTGTGGGAAGTCTCGTTAGCAACCGTAGGTTACCTCCTCCGAGGGATTCCCGATCATCCGATAGAGACGTCTTAATTTAGTTGGAATTGTTGTTTTGTGTGATGTTTGTGATTAAATTTTGAGTTGTTTTATATTTTTAATGTTGTGGTGGTGAATTTTGACTTCATTGATTTTAGTTTTGGTTTTGATTTTATGGATATCCTAGCAGTTTTTTGTTTTCATACAGGATGTCGTCGTTGTTTAACTTGCAATTTTTGTAAGCATAAAAATATAGTGTGGAAAGTACAATTGTAAACTGTAAAAGTGTACCTGACGAGTCTTCTAGTTCTACCACCTGAAAGGTCAGTACTTATAAGACATGTATGTAATGTTGCAAGGAATTTAAATTGTGTAGATAAAGGTTTAGCTACCAAACCCCAGGTTATGATTTAGTTGAATCTTGAAAGATCCTAGTAGATGATTTTAGGACAAAATACGATAAGTTCAAATTGTTCTTCAAAACATCCAAAAAATTCCAAAGTGCTCGGGATATGACCGTGAATAATTTTGAAGATCTCTTGAATTATTTTAAGTTCATTTTTGAATTTATCATATTGTTCCATTAACCATCCGAGTTTAGAGTGTGGCTACCTCATTGCTCATTGAAGCTTAACAATTTATATATCCCAATGATAGAGTACTCGATTAATCAATTGATGTTTCATTTAAGAGTTATGTGAGTGAGTGCCCCTAAGGAAAGATTGAGTTATTTAAGATTTATGATGCCCTAAGTTAAAGTAAGGTTTGTAGTGTTTAAAGATATTAATCACCAATCATATCATTTTCTAAATCCAATCGACTTGGGTTTAGATAGCGAACCTATGTCACTACCAAGCCTTTAATAAACATAATGAATGAAGTGTTGATTATCAAAGTTTTGATTTAAGTATGATAGATTCGTATTAAGTGATTACATCATCCTCAACTTTAGGCTTGAAGAAAGTAAGTTACCATCTTTCTGGCTTAAGCCCATCACTTAAGAATCATTTGATTTTTAATTGACTTTTAAGTCATGAATATTAGGAGAACTATGTTTTTAGTTGATGTTGTGCAAGGGTGTTGAATGGTTTTCTAACTTTTGGTCTCATTGTATTTTAATCATCCAAACATGTTTATTAAGATCAAAATTACCCATTTTCCGTTTGATAATCCTAAATTCTTTATAAGGCACCAAAGTCCTAAAATTACCACTTTGCCCTTAGGGCACTTCACCTCATAACTCTTTAAACACGACTCAAATGACTTTGAGGGTTTAAAGTGTTATATCCATGAGGAAATTAAAATGTTAGAGGAGGATATGTGGACCTCTCAAAATTTGATTTAATTTAGAAAATAGAATTTTTAAAAGTAAATTTATTTAATTATCCAAAATAAAATTTATATTTATGGAAAAATTATTAAAGGTTTCCTAAGGTTAGATAAACACTTAGACAAAATTTCATGATTTTTTGAATTAAATTTCTATTTTTATTCTTTAATTTTAGATCAATTTTCATGACTTATCTAAGTAGAAAATAGTGTTTTACTTACAAAAAATATTTTTATACTTTTATTAGACTCCTATGAGTTTAGGAAACTCAGAAAATCAAATTTAATATTTTTGTGATTTTTAATTTATTTAATATGAAAATTCATTTTTAAGCCTTTAAAATTTATTTTAACTTAGAAAAAATAGAAAAAATGACTAAATGAATTCTAAGTGATCAGGGGATATTCTCACTCATTTTGAACCATTTTTATATTTTTGAAAATTTTGATTATTTTAATTATTTTAATTCAAAGTATATTTTAAAAATGAAATATTTTCACAAAAATGAGTTTTATTTTTTATAAAATGCCCCTAGTCAAAAGAAACTCAGAAAAGTAATTTTCATAATTTTCCTAAGCATATTTAATTTAATATAATTATTTTTATACAAAAAGCAAGGTTTCCTTAAGAAAACTATTTTAATGCCTAGACTAAGTCAAATAACTTTGATATTTTTATAGTGGGTAGACATTATTTTTACAAATAATGTGGAGTTGATTTTGTTAATTTTTTATATGTATTTAATTTACACAAATTAATACAAGGTATTTATATTTAAGTGAGTATAAAAATTTAGAAAAAGATTCAAAGCATCACAATATTTTTTCTAGATTTCTCTGACCACAGGAAACCTACTAAAATTGTTCTCATAATTTTTCAATTGATATTTTGATTTACATAATTAAAATAAACCAAAATGGTCACCTTAGCTTGAAAATTAGGGTTAGAAGCATAGAGATGCCCTCTGACCTTAGAAAAATCAGAAGTCATAGCCTTTGTCATGAGGAACAAACCCTCAAAATTTCAAACCATGGTGAAATGTTTTAATCCATGGAGAATTAAAATACCACATAGGGTATTTAATTAATTAAAATCAGGGAGTGAGAAAATAATTTTTATTTTTGGTCCACATTATTCTCCTCTGTTCACTGAACAAGAGTGTATTTTTCTTTTACTTTTATGATTTTTCTTGAGAAAGATATGAATTTTTGAAGTTTAGTCATTTAAAATAATTCAAAAATCCCTATTTTTCTACTTATTCATGCGGTGCCAACGCATCCTCGTCCGCTTCGAAGGCTCCATGCGTCGCTCTGCCATTTGGCGCCACCAGCTACGTAGCCTCCACGCAAACCGTACTTTATGCACCATGGATCTATCCGGCTTGATCTCCTCCGTCCATTAAATACACGTGTGATCGAACGGCTCTCCGTTATCGTCCCCAAGTGACCTAACCCATGAGCCGTTCACACTAAAACCTTAAGATCTTGGCCTAGACTCAACCAAATAGCATGGGGTTTGTTCTTAAACCTTCATCTCCTTAAGACGAACACAACTATATGGTTTATACGGTATGAAATACAGTAAATACGTATGGAGGGTCGAAACAAGCTTGATTTAGGGTTGGAGTTCAATACCTTTGTCTGAGAGGGGAGGCCTCAGTCAGATGATTTTGGTAGCTTCGATTGGTCCGAAAGAACCTCCGGATGAAGTCTCAAGCCTTGGTAAATGGTCTAGGTATGAATTCGATCAAGCTCGATCTCAAGTGTTGGTCTAGAGCTAGGTTAGAAGATGTTTGAGAGGGGACCTTTGTAAGGAATCAACTTCTTTCACTGTGGGGATGGTGTGTGCACAATTAATTGGATTTTGGTTCACTGTGGAGGTGTGGAGAAATATGTCCTGGTTTTGGGTCAAATTTCAGTGAAGAAATTGGCTCTATGGGGTGGCTATCAGTAGCTGAGAGCAAAGTGATTGCACTTGGGATGGTTTAGAGAAGTTCTGGTGAGATTTTGGCTGAGTTTCATCAGGGTTCCAAGAACTCTCCTCTTTGGCCATGGAGAGCTCCATTTAAATCCAGGACTACCTGGTGGAACTCACGCCTTGGAGTTGGGTGCTAAAGCTTGTTGAGGTGGAGGAAAGAAAGGCTCCAATACCCATGGGAGTGAGTTAAGTCAAGGAGGTTCATTTTTTGGTTTTGGCCACTTCGTGCTCCCTTAGGCTGGCTGTTTCCGGTGGCTTAGGAGGTGGCTAGCCATGGTTCAGTCACTTCTTGGCTCAGGGAGGTTAGGGCGTTCTTAATGATGGTTAACCCCCAAGGGTAACCAATGATGAAGGAGATATTTGAGTTTAGGCCAAATATGGGGTGAAATCCCTTAAATCAAAGGAACCATAGATCCATAGCTCATTTTGGCTAGTTTAGGTGGGTTTAGGATTGTCCATAAGGTGTGCTTAGTGGTTGTGGGGACCTTAATTTGGTGACTTTAGGATGGCTAAGTCAATTTTGGTGCATGGGTCCAATTTGGGTTGAAATGGCTAAGAGTTGGGTTTGGGTTAGGCTAGCCATGACTTTGATCCCAATTGATTGATCAACATTATGTAGATGATTGTAATGAATATTTTTGGTGAAGGATTGAAATAATTTTGAGTCCAATTGGAAGCTCAATTTAAAGGATTTTGGGATTTTGGTAAATTTGAGCATGTCGGGCTAGACTTGGGTCTAGGTTGGGTGATGTTCAAATTGATTATTCAAAATAGTCTATAGGAATGTCATAAATAATTTTCAACATAAATTGGGTGCCAATTTTTGGGTTAAGGCATTCAATTTGGTGGAATTTGGGGACAACAACTTTGGTGCAACTTTGAGGATTTTTGGACTTGGGTTGAAATTAAATGAAATTTAGGCTTCACCAAGGCCAATTGAAGGTTTAATTTGGCGTTTAGGACTGTTATGAAGAGTTTAGGATCCAAATTGAGGCAAATTAAGCAGGCTATGTGGTTCAATTAGGTGGGATTAAGTCACGGGGCCAAAATTGGGGGTTTGACTTAGATCAAGATTGAGCTCAAAGAATGGGCCAATTAGGCTTGTATTTGGTTTGGATTGGTGATATGAAGAGTGAATTTGAGTTTAGGATTGAATTGAGGGAAATTGAGACCAAATTTATGGACATTTAAGGTGAATTTGGGGAAATTGGGCCCTTAAAGGCAATTTAGGGGTTTTGGTCAAAATGGTCAAATTGGCCAACTTGGGTTCAATTAGAGAGTCCAAATTGATTTTGAAGACATTTGAAGTGATTTTAGAGGATTTGAGAAAGTTTGGGGTGCCAAGGGTATTTTGTAATTTTGGCAACTTTGGGGGCATTTTGGTAAATTTGAAATTTTTTGGTGGTTTTGGGTGATTTGGGTATTTGGAAATTATTTGAAATGATTTTTTAACCAATTTGGGTATTCTGGGTGAAATTAGCATTTTGTGCCAACTTCTGGATTTGGGGGTGTTTAGGTAATTTGGGTAGATTTAGGGGCAAAATGCCAAGTTGGGTATTTTTTTAGAATTGGGAAGCCAACCACCACTTGTGAACTATGGACCAATGGAATCCCTATTTGGGTCCTCTATGTATTGGTCTTAACTAAACCCTAGCCTAGGGCTAGTGAGTTTAGGAAACCATCTACATGAGTCTCCCAAAAAAATCAAGGGATCAAAGTGAACAATTTTGGGTTTAGGATTGTGAATGATTGTGGGTGAGAGTGAGTGTAGGTGAGTGAACTAGCTCCAGACCAACACCCAGAGCTAACCCTAAGGCCAGACAGTCCTATGGGGGCTCATCTTGAGCTCCCTCATACTTACCCCACCTACTAAGTGCTAGAAGTTAGGACCAACATGTGGAACTTCAAGTTGAGCAAGGAGTGTAGAATTTCTAATGGTGAGGGTTCCTTTCTAGTTTTCTAAGAATAGTCAACAGAAAAGTCATATGGCTGGACCTTAGGCAACTAAAGAGGGAAAACTAAACCTCAACAAAAAATGAGGTCAACAACTTACTGAAATTAAGGCATTGAATAATCTTTTATTTGAATCTAAAATGTTTCTTATTGAAAAAATGTCTCGAGATTTATGTCGAATGATAAAATTAATAAATGATGAATTAGTTACCCCACATTTTTGGGAGATGATATTTATGTCCCCCAAAAATAAATACATTCTAAGAAATTATGGGTAGATTTGGATTTTCTTAGGTACTTTGTAAACTTTGGTTGAAGTTGTTATTATCATAATGGTGAGTGAATAACATTACTCCAGTGAAGGTAGCAAGTGTAGGGAAGTGAGAAGTATCTTAAGGTGCAATTGTGCATGCACGAGCATGCATGTGTGTTCGTACAAGCAAAGAAGTATAATAAGGCATCAAAGATGTGGTGGGGTCCACAAGTGAGTATGAAAACAAGCAGGGATGTAATGGTGTCAGTAGAGAAAAGCTAGTGTGTGTGTTGGTGCGAGCGGGAGAACATGGGTATGAGTGGGCATGCTTGTGTGTGTATGGTGGTGGATGAGAGTGATCATGCATGCAATAACATCACGGGTGCTCTGCGGTTAACAGTAACAGCGAGCTGTCGGTCACCAAATTAGAATATGTTAATCGCTGAAATGAATATCCCGACACCTGATTTTAAAAGCTGTTAAATTTAATTTATATATGTAATTTGGAAAAAAATATTTTGTTCTTTGAAAATACAAGACCGAATCGATCTTATATTTATAATAGCTTAAATGATTGAGCACAACACCACAAAAAATGTACCTATCCTGAGGAACAGACACACAACTTGCTAGTGAAACTCGATTAAACAAACTACAAAATTTATGACGCTCGTTTGGTCTGTGAACCTTTTATGTTGACCAATAAGTTCCCCTATCTAATATAGAAGATTAAATAAGTTGGGTTTATAAAGTTTTCAATAAGGGCAAACCCCTATAGTTAATTACATCTTAAATGACTGAAGTCACTTAAGAAAACTCTCTATTTAGATCATAAAATCATTGACTTTTCAAAGATCAGACAAAGAAGTGTGAAATGAGGAAGGTTCAAATCTAGAACATTTTGTTATGGAATCCAAAGGAAGAAGAACTAGGGGATGCCACAGATCCTGAGGAGAAACTTGGTGACTTACTAAGCTATCATATAGTTTGGCTTCAATTTCGATGAGAAGATATTAAATGCTTCATCCTGCTAGTTATTACTATATATGGCTTATATTTGTGCGACGATCACACAAATAGCCTGAAAGATGTGAGGATTTAGATTGTGACGAACGATAACCTCAAAATCCTAAAATGAGTTAGGGCTTAGATCACACAACATGATTGTGCAAAAGCCTAAAGATAAGTTGAGGATTTATGTCGCACTAGGCGGACAACCTCAAAATTCTATGGCTTGTTGTTTTAATCTTTAAAGAAAGGAATTGTTGTAGTAGATCTTCGTGTAGTTACAGATCTCCGTAGTTAAATGTTGCCTACAAAGTTAGCTCCAAGCTCCTCGAAGACGTAGCAGTCTTAAAGTTTAAGGTTTGAAGGTTTAAATGTCAAGTTCAAGTTCAATCATGGGGGGTATTATAGTTGATTAGAGCGACACCGATTCGGATCCCACAGTTCCTTTGTTCTTGTATCACTATTTTCTTTTGAATTTACTTAGCTTAAACGAGTTGTTAAACCCATTTAAATCGGGGAGATCTCGTTAGCAACCATGGGTTACCTCCTCCGAGGGACTCCCGTAAATTCAAAAGGACATGTTATGTTGTTGTATTTCAAAGAATTTATGGTTACCTTCGAAACAATTTAATCTAATTTTGAAAATTGTTGATTAATTTTGAAAAATTTTTACAGGTAAAGTGCCATCCACAACCAAGCATGTATAATATTTAAAGTAAGAGTAAATTGCAGTAAGTAAAATGATAAAAACTAAATAAAACTGTAAAAGCTTACTTGTCATATTCTCACTGCTCCCGCTGAAAGATTAGCTTTTGCAACATGTATATAATTTCACATAAATTTAAATAAAATTGCGCGAAAAAAAAATAGGGAAGAAAGCTCAAGCTACCCCTACTGAGTTTTGTGTTGCAATCTAATGGCTCCCTAGAAGTTTTACTGGATGATTTTCTTGAGCAAAGTACAATAGGTTCATTAGTCCTTTGAAAATATCCAAAAGATCTTAAAGGATATTTGAAGCATGACTCCAAACAACCTTTAAAATCCTTTGAAACATTCTGAGCTCATTTGAACTTATTATATTGTTCAGATAATCATCTAATGTTAAGTTTAGGTTTGTCTGATCAAAAATACCCTATGCTCAGTAAACTTGATGTTTTATTTATCTCATGAGATGGTTACTTAATTAATCATTTAATGTTTCACTTAAAAGTTACATAAATGGGTACCCTTGAGGGCAATATTAGGTTATTAAGACTTTTATGCCTACAATCATGGTTGGGCTTGTAGTGTTTGAAAAATGTTCACAATTAGTTATATTTCCTAAACCTTATTAAGCAAATTCAATTTTAAGCCTAGTTTCTTTTTAAGCCCTTAAGACTTATGTGGGAAGATAAATTCATAAAATTTTTGGGATGTCAAATTATATGATATTTTTAATTCTTATTAATGATCATATCACTCAAACATTCAATAGGGGTTTTAAATTAGTGAAATATCATCTCCCAAAATTAAACCCCTCACCTAAGGATCATTTAATTTAATTAACTCCTGAATTATAAATTGGGGGAAATTACTATTATATTTTTATCATAGAAAAGTGAGGCATGGGTTTCTACCATTTAGTCCCTTGTGTTTCAATCATACAAAATTATGATCAAAATTACTCGTTCACCCTTTAATCAATCCTATAATTTAATTAAGACACGAAGATTTAAAATTACCATTTTACTCTTAGGGATTCCTACTCCATAATTAATTAAATAGAACTCAAATGACTTTGGAATTTTTATAGTACCCCACTCACGGGTCAAATAAAATATAAGAGGAGAAAATGTGATTTTTCAAAAAATTAATTTAATTTAAATAATTATTTTATTTAAAAATAGGGATTTTCCAAAGTTAATTCATTTAATCAATCAAAACAAACTATCTATCCTTAAGAAAATTATTAGAGGTTTACCTAGGCCAGAGGACCAAAATGACTAATTTTCATGTTTTTTTAAATTATATTTTAATTACTAGATTTATTTATTTATTTGAGTATTAATTAAATAAAAAATAGTATTTAAGTTGAAAATTAACTTTTATATTTTTATTAAATGTCTCTGAGTTTAGGGAACCCAAAGAAATAAATTTCATATTTTTTATTTTTATTTAATTTATTGTAATTATTTTAGTTTAAAATTATGAAAAATTCATTTTTCAGCCTTTAAAAATTTATAACTTTATTTAGAAAATTAGGAAAAATGTTTTAATTGCTCCCAAGTGATTAGAAAACCAATTGTGACATTTTGATGCATTTTTCAAATTTAGTGATTTTTATTATTATTATTTTTAATTGTTTTAATTATTTAAAATTTAAAATATCCCTTTAAAATTAAATATTTATTTTAATTTCAATTTCATTTTTCTTAAGTGTCTCTGATCACAAGGAACTCAAAAAAATCACTTTTTATAATTTTTTATTTTAAATTTAATTTATTTGACTTTGAAAAAATCAGAGAACATCCCTACAATCATGAGGAACAAACCTCTAAAATTTCAAGTCATGGTGAATATTATTTATTAATTAAAATTAAAATAAGCCATAAAGTATTTAAATAATTAAAAATAAAATACATGCCAAATGGTTTTTATTTTTGTTCCATAATATTCTCTTATGTTTACTAAGTAACAAAGTATTTTTATCATATTTTTATGATTTTTCTACACCAAGTTATGAATTTTTAAAGTTTTTGAATTAATTTAAATAAAAAAATACCAAATTTATCGATTTATTCTCGCGGCACGCGACTCATCCTCGACGGCCCTGAAAGCACATGCGGCACGCTCACATTCAACGCCTCCTTTAGTGTCAGCTGCCACGCGGCCCACACTTTATGAATCATTTTCTCATTCGACGCTCTCTCTGCCATTCGATCAATACACACGCGAATGGACGACATCTGTTCATCGTCCTCAATTGTTTTAAATTGAGAATCGTCCTCACTAAAACCCTAATATCTTGCTCGATACTCAACCAGATCACATGGGGTTTGTACCTACAACTTCATCTAGTCAAGGCGAACCTATCTATACGGTTACATCGTATGAAATAAAATTTCTCTTCATAATCAATGAAATTGAGGCTAAATTTAGGGATTTTGAAATATACCTTTGCCAAAGAGGTGAGTCCTTGATTGGGTGCTTGTGGAAGCTTCTCTATAGTCCAACGAACCTCCTCAAAGTGTCTGTTTGCTCTGGTATAGATTCTTAGTATGATTTCAACCAACAAGTGATGTAACCTTGATCTAGGAGTGGGTTAGAGGGCTCAACAGAGAGGGGTTTCGACAGGGAACCACTTCATTTGGTCTGGAGATGCTTTTTGAAGGTTTAATTAGAAGCTTTGCGGAATTTTGTAAAGGGACAAAAAATTTCCCTTGATTTCAAGTGAGAAATTGGGCTTTATCAGTAGAAATGGAGGGTTGATGACTGTGGAATTTGACTTAGGAAAGCTTAAAGAGGTTTTGGAAGGATTTTTGCAGAATTACCCCAAGGGTTTGGATGATCTCTTTTCTTGGCCGTGAGAGAGGTCATATTTATAGAGGGAGTCATGACTGCCACCAGGGCAAGCCAGGAGGAAAGAGTGGACGCTTAGGTGGAGGGATAAACGACAAAAATGACCAATGGGGTTGAGCCATCTCAGAGAGTCTCAATTTTGGGTATGATCCATTTGGGACCTCTCGGGCATGGTGTTTTCCAGCCACTAGGCTAGCCGACCAGCGTTGAGTTGGTGGTTAGCTGGGTCAGGGGAGTAAGAAGGTTTAATTGTGATGGTTTGGGGGCTTGAGAAGGCTGGTGGGAAGAATCCCCTTGGTTTAGTCATAATTGGAAAGAAATACCCTAATTTAAGGGACCCTTGGTCCATGGCACCATTAGAGTGGGCTATGTGGATCTAGGCTGGTCCTTAGGGTCCAACTTATGGCTATGGTGGCCAAGTTTGGGCTAGACCAAATGGTTCAAGGTGAGTTTAATGCTTGAGTTCAAAACTTGGGGTTTGGCTTGAACTTGGGCTTAGTATTGGATAGAGCTTGGATCTAGGTCAATTGATTAGCCAATTTAATGTAGAAGATTGTCATGAAGTATTTAGGCATCAATTGGGTTGAAAATTGAAGGGCCTTGAAGCCAATTTGGAGGAATTTGAAGTTTGGGGCAAAATTGAGGGTTTTGGTTTGAGTTAAATTTGGGCTAGATTTGAGGCTAGGTGAAGGCCAATTGAAGGTTCAATTTGATCTAAGGGAATGTCATGAAGAGTTTAGAATCCAAAATTGTGAAAATTGGATGGGTTAAGAGGTTCAATTTGATGGGATTGTGGCTTACGGTCAAATTGGGGGTTTAAATTGGGCTTGGATTTGATTTTGAAATTGGATTCAATTTGGCTAGAATTTGGTTTCAACTTGTCTTAAACATGATGACGGTTTATTTAAGTTTGAAATTGGGGAAGTTTGAGATCAACTTGGTGGAAATTAGTATGGTTTTAGAGACTTTAGGCATTAAGGGGTAAGATTGGGATTTTGGTCAAATTGGGTCCAATGGATGGCTAGAATTGGTTTTGGGGATGTTTGGAATGATTTAGAAGGTTTTGGTAATTTTTGGGCAATGAGGGGCGTTTTGGTAGTTTTGGTGAAGTTAGGGGTATTTTGAGAATTTTAGACATTTTGGGGTATTTTGAGCAATTTGGGTGATTGGAAATGATTTGGGATGATTTTTTGCACAAAATATGAGAATTTTGAAAATTTTTGAAAATTTAGGGTTCCAAAGGCAATTTGATAATTTTTTGAAATTTTGGAGGCAAAAGGCCAAAATTAAGAATATTGGTAGAATTGGGTTTAATAGAAGATGCTAATCATAAAATTACCCCTTTTTGAGCCATAAGACCATGGAAGTTCCCATTTTGGATCCTCCATGTATTGGTCTTAGCCTAGCTTAAGGCTAAGGGTTTTTGGGAGTTGAATTTAATCGTCCACATGAGTTTCCAAAAGAGTCTGGAAGCAGGCTAAGCATGTCTAGTTAAGGGTTAAGGGTGTGAGTGAAGGTGTGTGTGTGTGTGTGCAAGATTGATCAAGACCACACCACCCAGAGTTAATCCTAAAGCCAAACAGACCTATGGGGACTCCTCTTGAGCTCCCTCATGTTGGCTCCATCTACTAAGTGCTAGAAGATAGAACCAATATGTGAAACTTCAAGAGTGCAAAGAAGTATTTAGAATTTCTAATGGTGAGCTTTACCATACTAGTCCTCTTGAAATAATCAACAGGAAAGTTCTATGGCTATATCCTAGGCTCTGAATGAAGAAATACTATACCTCAACAAAAGTAAGGTCAACAAAGGGGATTAATAAAAGGAAGGTAGAGTAATCCAAGAAAGTAGAGGTAGCTGGGTCAGGATACCATAGACCTTTCATCCCAAGTCACTAGGACCTTAAGTCTACATGGTCGTGAAGGTAGTCGCCGAACACGTCCTAAGATCCCCAATCAACAATCTGTGAATTGATTCATCCATGGGAATCTTGATAACCTTAAGGTCAAAGGAAAAAAAATCTATCACATGACTATAAGCTACATCTCCAAGAGGTAGGACTCACACTTGCCAAAATCACAAGGATGCCTTAGGAAAGAAGAGGAAGTGGAGGTTCAACTACAAAGCTGGAAACACTCCGAACAAAAGGAAATACACACTGTCTGGTTTGGGGAGCCTTCTAACACCCTAGGCACACCAGACAACCACATGTGTATAAAAAGAAATGTTGGGTTAATTAGGTTAGAGAAGCATGAAGGATTCTCCTCGGGACATGCAAATATAAATGCAGTTATCTAAAGCGGTCCTTAAATATTATGGAGGCCCTATTAATATGACTGAGAAGGTAGTCATGTAATCCAACCCATTTAAAACTGGCCTGAAGGTCATGCAAGAAAATAAAAGTACAGATTTTAAAATCCTGAATATTTTAATCCAAAAAAAAATTCAATTATCTTGAATATTTTATTAGGATCTTATAAAAAATTAAGATTTTAAATCCTAAAGAGCCTATATTGCATCGTGATTCCAAGAAAAAACCACAGAAATTAACAAGAAAAATATTCAAGCATGCAAACACACAATATAGCAGAAAAAAAAGCCAAATCAAATAAATAAGAATGGCTGATGCCGACGAGTCTGCAACATATCCTAGAAAAGAAAAAGACGGTCAAACTCCGTATATACATGTTTGTCTTAATTCTAAGCATCAATGTAAAATACAGAACTAAGATACATGACACAAGCATCAACTCCTGGTCGCCGTCACGTGGTTCCCGCATCAAATACCTCGAAACCCATGTCCATATTTTATTTATGCTACATGACTCTCATATACTCTAAAAAGTACATAAGATAAGTAAAAAAAAGGACTCAAACTACATGAAAAGAAGCATTAGTGGGAAAGCCAACAACATGCAATGTATAATGAGTCATGTCTGGTGGGGGAGCTAAACAATACTTACAAACAAAGGGTTAAAAATCATTACAGGCTCCCCTATACAAAGTATTTGTGTATGTGCATATAGAGGTACAACTCCCTGCAGAAAAGTGCCTTAATATGCTATCATGCATATCAGACATGCAGTCACACCAAAAGCACAAAGCAAAAAAAATGCCTAGCTAGGACAACCAATCCAATATAGAACAATAGCCAGACACCAAAAAGACTATCTAGCACCCTAGATCCTAGCTTAACACACCATCTAACAAACAATATCCTAACCTAATACCTAAGTGCACATGTTAAAGTCTTCAGCTATTGTATGACTTTGACGGGGATGCTCACCGGCCCTGACCTAAAGATCCAAGAAATCAAAAGCATGTCATAAGAAAGTGGGTGACATTTAAAAAAGGTTGCCTCACATATGACCTAACATTTATAATTTTAAAAGTAGGTGGATATTCTTATAATAGCAAAAATCTATTTTTATACTTTTAAAATAGTGGACCTACGATGCGGGCCTGCCACACATATGACACACGTTAAAGCCCTTGGATCATTAACATAGTCATACATATTTGTTGCTAGTGATACAGAAACTTGCACTGCTCGTGGAGGCATCCTCATGGGTAACGCTTGTTTGAGTATCATGACTAACAAACAGGTCGCTCTCCTAACGAGTAGGACTGACATCAAGGCGAATGGGCAAGCCTATAAACATACAAGAAGCCCACATTATGATTGATCTACCTAAGTAGGGAACAACATAACGGGCAAGAGTGCAAGGATGTTACATGCAACACAACACACACAAACAAGATGTACTGGTAAAAACAAGCTACCTATGAAGAGGAATTATACCGACCTGGGGACTCGAGCTGCCATGCGACAACCAGACACTGACACTAATAATGACCGCATTTATTAAATACTTGTATATATCCCCAATGTTTTTACGTTGGAAGGGCATCAATTACTGGTATATAGCCCCACTGGTTTTACTTTAGAAGGGCATAACAATATAACAAAATACACCAACACTAATAATGATCTGCATCGATCAGGTGCATCTTTATTTGATGATAACCAGAAAATGTGTAGAGAAAACTCATTGTTAACTAGCCTACTGTTAACTAGCCTACTGCTAGAAATTATATAAATTGTAAATGCAGATGCCAAAAATACATTAAATATACAAAAGCAGACAGAAAAAAAAAAATCAAAATTTTAGATATTATATTCAATTTTTAATTATAGAGGGGGTAAAATATTCAAAGGTGCGAATGTCGCAAACTAATTTGATGTGCAAATTAGTCAAAGACGTGCCAGACCGGGAGAAGGTCTATTATTTTGTCACGTTAGTTTTGTGCTAAATTAAAAAGGAAATTAGATAAATATCACATAAATTTTATATATTTATATATCTAATATTTAAAATTTAATATTTATTTTTATAGCATTTTAATATCTCAACTACATTAAAATTTATACATAAAAAGACGAATTACATCTTAAAAAACTTAATATTAACAATATTTTTCATAATATTTAAAATTGTAAATATTCATAAANTAGAAATTATATAAATTGTAAATGCAGATGCCAAAAATACATTAAATATACAAAAGCAGACAGAAAAAAAAATCAAAATTTTAGATATTATATTCAATTTTTAATTATAGAGGGGGTAAAATATTCAAAGGTGCGAATGTCGCAAACTAATTTGATGTGCAAATTAGTCAAAGACGTGCCAGACCGGGAGAAGGTCTATTATTTTGTCACGTTAATTTTGTGCTAAATTAAAAAGGAAATTAGATAAATATCACATAAATTTTATATATTCATATATCTAATATTTAAAATTTAATATTTATTTATATAATATTTTAATATCTCAACTACATTAAAATTTATACATAAAAAGAGAAATTACATCTATAAAAACTTAATATTAACAATATTTTTCNACTTAATATTTGCGTAATATTCATTTGATTTTTGATTTATTTTAGATTGAAATTATTCAGTTGAGACTAAAAAAATGTTCAATCAAAAGTATTTTAATATTTGGTAAAAATAGAAATTCATAAAATAAAAAGTACAAAAAAATACACCTTTTTATACCTAAGTATGTGGCATACATGTAAATAGTATAGTTCGGCTGTTAGATATGTGCATATAAAGGAAAGGAGTAGTATGTAAATCATCCCATATTTAGATGCATGCATACATACATACCCACATGCATACATGCATGCATGCATATAAACACACA
>JXCR01138881.1:165683-235456 GCA_002079205.1 Phalaenopsis hybrid cultivar | reverse complement strand
TGGTGGCAATGCATTTGACCATACATTGTCACCACTAAGATATGTGCTAATGAGAAAAATAAAATTTATTTAATGCTCAAACGGTCAGCTAGCCATTGCGGTTGATTTGGAGGGCTAATCACAGTTGGGGCTTGTTTATGGGCCAAAAATATGGAATAATGATGAACGATTCATTAGATTACTTTCATAGAGTTTTTCATCATGCTAGGTAATCCTTTTTTTAGCCATTGATATGATCTATCTACTATAATATAATGACATTATTTGTTAGATAGTTCAACACATCACATAAACATGAAATGGCTAATGAGCCTTCTAATGCCATACAAATAAGAAATAATATTCAATAATACCCTAACTTAATCCNATATATATATATATATATATATATATATTGAAAATGACTGATTTATTTTACATAGGGTTTAAGTATTAATGATAAATTAAAATATATTTATCGCCAGCTTTAATGATGATAATTTACTTGTGTGGCAACATTTAGTCAATCAAAGTGGTGGCAATGCATTTGACCATACATTGTCACCACTAAGATATGTGCTAATGAGAAAAATAAAATTTATTTAATGCTCAAACGGTCAGCTAGCCATTGCGGTTGATTTGGAGGGCTAATCACAGTTGGGGCTTGTTTATGGGCCAAAAATATGGAATAATGATGAACGATTCATTAGATTACTTTCATAGAGTTTTTCATCATGCTAGGTAATCCTTTTTTTAGCCATTGATATGATCTATCTACTATAATATAATGACATTATTTGTTAGATAGTTCAACACATCACATAAACATGAAATGGCTAATGAGCCTTCTAATGCCATACAAATAAGAAATAATATTCAATAATACCCCAACTTAATCCAAGTCAATCCCAACCAAATCAAGCCAGTCTAAGCCCAGTCCAAGCCTAAATCAGTTAACTCCTATCATACCCTAGCTCAATCTTCAGCTAACCTAAGTTCAGCTTACCTAAACCCAATCCTGGCCCATGACTAATCCAAGGCTAAGTATATGTTTTATTTTATGTGTTTTATTTCATATTTATTTTCATTTCATATGTTATTTCATGTTCAAAAATTTAAAAAAAAAACAAAACAAGAAAAATATATAAAATAAACATAAGGGTGGAAACCTTTCATAAGATGATTTTTTCGATAAATTAACAAAAATCAAATTTAAAAAAAAAATAATTTCAAAACAGAAGAAAATTATAATTTCTCAATATGACTAGCAAACCTAGGAACATAAATAAATCATGAATTAAAATATTGAAATTCCAATAAACATCTAAAACACACCAAGATAAAGAATGAAAATAAAATTGAGGTAGATCCTACATGAACCTTAGGTTGGCTAACTTAAACGCCAATCTGAGGGCCACACACTTAACCCAAGTTAGTCTGAGTATAGAAGTATGGGTTAGTTTATGCACCCTAGTTAGTGCTAAGGACTAGGACATACAAAACAATAAAATTTCCCCCTGAGACCAGAAGGAATACCTTAGAATGAAGTAGCACATGGTTACTGACAAAGGTATTTCGAACTTCGTTGAGACTACAGATCCTTCATGCTCTAGCATACAAGGAGGATTCCTAGCTATGAGGTTGATCATAATTGGCAGATACCANCAGATCCTTCATGCTCTAGCATACAAGGAGGATTCCTAGCTATGAGGTTGATCATAATTGGCAGATACCAACGTTCCTGGGATAATGAAATGCCATGGGCATCTTGACAGGGGAGGTTATTTACAAAGTCTAGATTAGTCCACTTATAAAATTCTTTATAGAGTCAAGGTTTTCATTTCTCATTTATAAATATTTTCCTACCTAACTCTATCATTAGCTTAGGATTTCTAAGTATTCATGTTAGTCAAATCTTATATCCCTAATTTTTTCTTTGACTTCACCTGATCAATTCAAACTCAATCAGACCCCTTTCAAATCTTTCTTCAAATTTCACTCTGTACTTGGGCCTTTCCAATGACACGNTTCAAACTCAATCAGACCCCTTTCAAATCTTTCTTCAAATTTCACTCTGTACTTGGGCCTTTCCAATGACACATCTTCATCGAACTATAAGTCCCATCTCTTGGAACTTATTTCTTCCAATTTGGACCCTCCACTTTAATTATGAAAGTCTGATCCATGGCAATTGGACTTATCACCTTAATCAAGAGTTTTCTGTAGAGCTCGTAGCACTGAAGATGTAACTAACTACGAAGGTTTGCTCTTATAGGGAATAAGACCCAGAATTAAAATAAACCTTATCTTACATGCATGAGGTAAGAGAAGAATCTTGATTCTACAGATCCATAAATCTCAAAGATTTCCCTCATCTGAGTGATTGAATCTATTCTAAGGTAATATTTCTATCTTTCAAGATAGTATATTATTCTTTGAATTCCTGTTTGAGCACTNCTGAGTGATTGAATCTATTCTAAGGTAATATTTCTATCTTTCAAGATAGTATATTATTCTTTGAATTCCTGTCTGAGCACTTAGATAGAAATATTTTGAGATTTATGGTGGCCATCAATAATAAAAATCCCACTAGTAGGTTTATTAATGTTCTAATGCACTCCATCTACTAAAGGTCAGTAAAATCACTAAGTGGTCTAATGGTCAAGGTTGATCAATTTTTTTCTTCAGGANTAAAATAAACCTTATCTTACATGCATGAGGTAAGAGAAGAATCTTGATTCTACAGATCCATAAATCTCAAAGTTTTCCCTCATNTATATATATCTTAAATAAAAAATTTAGGGGCATTTACATACATAACACCCAAAGCTTTCATATGACATAAAAATACTAAAAAGTGATACAATTTTTTATAGATAAGATTAAGGGTGTAAACGAGCCGAACACGAGCAGTTCACGAACAAAGGGTTGTTTTGACAACCCTCGTCATGTAGCCATAAGATGTTAAGAATTGGGGCAAGATTTAAAACATCATTTGAATTTAATTTAATTTTTTTATTCTATTTTATGAATTAATAATTTTAATTAATTTAAATTTTTTGTAGCCTTGTAGTCAATTAATTTTTTTAAAATACTAATCATTAAATATATATAATTGATTAATAGTATTTTGAGCCAAACTAGCCGAACACGAACGAACAAATATTTGTTCGTGTTGTTGTTTGTGTTGGGCTCGTTTACTTAGCGAACGAGCCAAACACGAGTTGTTCGCGAACAATGAGCCGTTTTGACAGCCCTAGATAAGATGACATGTATGTAAAAATTGAAGTTTATGTGTTAGACATGTAAATACATAGGCATTTAGTGGTATGTATGTAAATATTACGAAAGTTTAATCAATGGACAACATTATTGTTATTTATAATTTATCAGTCAACTTAGTCCCTTGAAGGACAACAAGTTCTAAGTTGTCCTTAATGACAATTAATATTTAAATAAATATGTTCACATTATAATCTTCAGGAAATTCTATCTGGTCTCCATCTTGAATGAATAATTGTTTACTTTGTAGTTTAGCGAGTGATATTTATTGGAAGATGTCATGGCCTTTGCCATTTCTTCTCCATTGATTTCATGTAATAACATTTATAGGTGTAAGGGAACCGAACATGAATGAACAGAGCTTGTGTTCGTGTTTGATTAGTTTGAAATTTAGTTTGTTTGAAATAAGCTCGTGTTCAAAATTGTTCGTGAAGNTCGAAATAAGCTCGTGTTTGAAATTGTTTGTAAAGTCACTGTTCGTATTCGCTTCTCAACGAACGAACCGAACACGAGCCTAACACGAGTTGTTCGCGAACGACGAGCCAGTTTGACATCCTTAATATTAATATATATAAATAATATATTATATTAATTCTATAACTTATATTGTATAAATATATAATATATATATATATATATATTATATTATTATTATTATTAATTTATTTTATATTATAATTTATAAAATTTAATTTTTAAAATATTATAATTTTTTTATGTATAATTATTTTATATTTCGAACAATAACGATTCGAACATTAACGAACACATCACTGTTCGTGTTTGGTTCGTTTAACTAACCGAACGAAAAAAATTTGTTCACGTTCTTTTCGTTTACTTATCAAACGAATCGAACACGAATTCATTGACGAACGAAACACGAACTGTTCGCGAACAACGAGCTTTTTTGACAGCCCTAATAACATCACTTCCATGAGTTATGACTTAGAGCCAAATGTTACTATAATTAAAAAAAAGGAAATTATTACTTAATTTGACATCTAATGAATTGTTATGGATCATAATTTGTTTGAAATTGCAGTTTTGTGCCACAAAGTTTTAAGACTCAAATTAACTTTGTACTACACAAGCTTTTGCATGCGAAAATAAAGAGTAAATGATACATTGCTAAAAAATCTATCAATCAAGCACAAATCTTGATGCAAGTGTAAAATTTAGTTTTTTTTTTTTTTCATTAAATTAAAACTTATTTCATAAACAAGGGAGCACAAATTAATGATTTCATAAACAAGCTTAATCTTTTTTATTTGAACTTAGGACTGACATTGGCGATTTTATTTTATTTTTCTTAAATTAAAAATTGATAAAAAAAAATACAGGTAATAAAAATTAAAAAAAAAATCAATATTACCTTAAACAATTTTATAATCATTTTATTATCAATATTATAGTCATTTGATTAGATATTTAACAAATTTGTTTTAATATTTTTAAATCTAACATACTTAAGACTTTATGAATTTATTTAATGCATATGCTATATACTTTTATTTATAATACCATTTTATATTCATATATTTTAAAATGTATAATAAATATAAATTATTTCTCCAATAAAAATTGTAAAACAATAAATAAGGGTGAGTTAAAAACTCAATATAAGTTATAAAAATATATTTTATTTTAAATAAAATATGATTAAAAGCTCTTTTAAAATTAAATTTATATTTTTGTATTATTAACTAAAAATATATAAAAAGCAAATTAATAAAGACAAACTTTTTTTAAAAAAAAATTATTTAACGCTCGTGGACAAGCTCGTTCTAATGCTCTATTAATAGTCAATATTGATTTATAATCTAATGTAAATTATTAATTAAAATATAATTAAATTTAAATAAAATAACATAAAAAAATAATTTAAAACTAAAATATTCTTGATGTTATTAACTTTAAAATAATTAAATTCACTCAAAATTTTAATGAAATTATACAAATTATATTTAATTCAAACACACTTTGAGTGAAATTAAAATAAAAGTATAACAAAAAGTACACACAAACAAACACAAACATGTTGACCTAGGGACTTCTTTGTTTGTTTGTTGTTTAAGACAATTTACATGCATGGGCCTCAATTCCTAGGTATTTAAGTATCAAGCACCTAAGCTTCAATTTTAAGATACATGTAGCCATATTTAGTGTGTTTTTATGTCAATTGAAATCACCCGATCATCAGCTAAAATTTCAGCCCATAATCAGCCGAAAAGCCTTATTAAATTGAACCTCGTTGAAAATCTCATTCTTGCCTCACCCTTGGTTTTCTCTCTCGTCGATGCCATCATTTTCTCTTTAGTGATGCCCTCGATCGCTTGGTATGCTTCGACCATTATTTTCTTTCTCAAGGAACTTTCTTTTTGTTTAGGGTATATCATAGTAAGTGGAGGAGATGGGGATGTAAGTGGGTTTTCTAGCTACTACATTTAATGTGAGTGATGATGGGAGGGGAAAAGGAAAGGGTGTGGTTTTAGTGAGGTGGAGGGGGAGAGAGAATTTGGAGTTTGTGGAGAAGTGTGGGGTGAGGACCATTGGGTATGGAGAATTTAATTAGATAGTGCTTGGTGGCCTATTAATAGGCACATTTAGGGCTGGATACAAAAAAACCGAACCTTAACGCTTCGTTAAATTGAATTTTCTCGCATTATGTCGGTTTTTTCTCGCATTTTGCTTCTTGTAAATCTATATTTATTAAATCCGAGTCGCATGCGAATTTACGAGTTTATTCTTCCATGGCTTCGAAGCACTCTTCCATCAAAATGGATTTGATAAATCCGGATTGACTAAATCATATTTTGATGTAAATCTCTGATGCAACCAAACACCGCCTTAGAAAAACTTATAATAATGAAAAATTGTCGCATGAGATTCAATTTTGGAAGATGTTAGATGCTGGTTTTGGGGAGAAATTGAATTGCAAGAAATGTATTTTTTTGTCATAACAGTGTCGTTTTATTATTAGGTTTTATTTATAGTTCTTAAGAAAAAATATTTATTTATTTTTTGCATTAGAGTTTACTTTTATCTCTAGTCACGATTGTTTGGAATTTTAGAAATTTTATGAGATAAAAGATGAATTATGATTAGAGTTTTTAAGAAAGTATCGTCCTTCTTGAATTTTGGACATATGTAACACTTAAACACCAAGTTTAAATGCATATGTCCTTGTTTATTGTTAGGGTTTAGGTTTAAGTTTGGATACTTCATCTCAAGCCATAGGCATTTACATATCTAACATGAACTAACATGAACTTCATTTTGTTTTAGACTTGTCACTAAACTTCTATGTATTTACATACCTAGCACACAATTCTTATGTATTTACATATTAATCTAAGGTTTCATATTTACAAATGTAGTAATTTGGTCTGCGCTTTAGACCTATGCATGAAAAGATGCATTTTAATAATTTTAAGAAGGGTTTATGTTTATTATATTTGGCATTGTTTTATGGATTCGACTGTTAAGTAATGCCCAAATTACTGTGAGATAATTGACTATCACACAAGTATACGTATTGATCAAGTAATATATGAAATTAGAGTCTGTGTATTGATCCCATGAGAAAACTAGCCAATCTTTCTAACAAGTGAAGTTTTAGTTTATTTAGAAAAAAAAAAAACCTAGTTTAAAGTGTTCATGGTTGCAGAATTTGAAAGGGTTCTAAATTTCTATTTTAGAATTCAGAAAATGGAAAAAATGTATTAGAGTTTCTTAGAATGAAATGTTCATACTCCTGTGGCACTGGTCTATTGATTCCTCGTTTTTTTTTCTATGAGTTCCCATAATATTATTGGCAACTAGGGACAAGTCCTTCTTAGCTTATGTCAAGGCTAGGAAATGTTGGAAACTCGCATATCTTGTTAAGTTCATCAAAAATATGAATAGCCCCTTTTGGGAGAGTAGAATTAAGTACGTGATTGACCATTAAAGATGGTTGAAAAAACATGACAGATGAGCACATTAGAGGCTTGTTGTATGTGCATGATGGTTCTATAGTGGTTAATTTGTTCGAATACGTTGGACATCCCATCATATGAATCAATTTGTGAGAGATTGAATATTGTTATAATAGGGTGTTAGAGGACTTTTTCAACCACAAGTGAAGACTTATGGGAACTACGTTGAGTAAGAAATTGATTTGTCCCTTGGAGAGAATTTTCTTGTCTAATATATTTTTGTTCATCGTGAATTACATGATGGGGTGGTGCATGTTCTCTAAGATTGTTGAAGGTTTGCAATATGATATGACAACGTTAGATGAATGTTAAACTAGCAATCTCTAAGATGTCTGCTTTCTGACCTAGTTGAGGAGAACTCTAATATGAGGAGGGGTCCCTGGAGAAGCATTCTCAATGTGGTCATTCTTGATTAGTGGTTGATCTTAGGGTCATGAGCATCACCTATTTATGCTAACATTGGTTGTAGAACCTCATGAAGGAGCTAAATATTCTCGTTTTACAATTTCTCCCTTCTCCACATATGGTCTTCTACGAGCAAGGAAGAGGCAACTTCACCAGCAGATTGATTCTCATCAAGGGAAAAAGATGTAGAGGGTTTTCGTCTCTGAATGTGAGATTGTACCATAGAGTGATAGTTATTTGAGAGTTGAGCATCATTACTTTGATTGTTATTCTTGTTAGCCATTGAATGAGTGCTCTCACTATTATAAGTATGATATTTTATTTCCTACAAACGGCGTCAAACTGTTGCATGCTAGAAAACTTTGAGCGGTGGAGAAATTTACTTCTTAGTTTAGTATAGTTTTCCAACACACACACAAATATAGCTATAAGAGAACCACATTTTTATATGAAGAACCCCTATAATGAGAAAACAACATGGTGTTGTGCCCTACCAAAGTAATCCACTAAAAAAATTAAAAGCATAAAGACTAGTTCTTCTCTTGCATTAGAGAAGATGGGATTAAAAGATGATGTTGGTGGTTACAATAACAATAGTTAGTTACAAAAGTTATAGTTGGCTGCTATAATGGTTGTAGTTGATTATAGAAAATTGTTGGTGGTGGTTAATGGTGACCTTTGGTGACTGACGGTGAACTTTGGTGTTCAATGATGAACTTTAGTGGTCGGCGACAATCGCTAAGACTTCAAGTGTTAATATTTAGTAGTTAGATCATTCTCTTCTCTACTCCTTGCCCCTTCAAGTGAAGAATGGAGAAATAATTATAGTTTTTAAGAGTCATTTTGGTAAATTTGATCAACCTCTTAAGACACTGCATTGGACGGTTATATTGCTACCTTGACACAATTATCTCAAAATTTAAGTTCCTTAGTGACATTAGAATGAAATCATCTTGGGCTCGTTGAGCTGCTCGATTTGACAATAAGTACACTAAATTTTGAAATCGTTTGACCTTCTAATTGACACATCAAAGCATTTTACTATACTTTAAGTGCTTAATTTAGGTTGATTTGAACTCATATTTGATCACTTTCAGTGTCATTGGGTTCGTCGTGTCGAGACGCTCAGTTTAACTATAAATTTGTTGAAACAGGACACGGTTGTTCTTGAATTTGAATTTAGAATGTTTCTTCTTCAAAATGAGTAGAGATTTGTCCTCGATGATAAAATTTACGGATGATATACCAAACCTATACTTAAAAATGCACTTAGGGATGATAATAGTAATTAAAACTTAATATTTGCGTAATATTCATTTGATTTTTGATTTATTTTAGATTGAAATTATTCAGTTGAGACTAAAAGATTGTTCAATCAAAAATATTTTGACTCATTCTGAAAACAATTTAAAGATAGCTCACATTTTCCCCATTTCCATTGTCTCAAGATTATTGTTAGTTGATCTCATTCATATTGGATGGCATCATCAGAATTTGAAGTATTTTTAAATTATATTAAATAATACTTAATATTATTTCAATAAAAAGTAAATTATTAAAGCTTTAAATTAATTTCAAAGTATAAATTGTAAAATTGACTGCATCTATTATTACAAGCTAGATTCAATATTTGATAAAAATAGAAATTCATAAAATCAAAAGTACAAAAAAATACACCTTTTTGTACCTAAGTATGTGGCATACATGTAAATATTATACTTCAGCTGTTAGATATGTGCATATAAAAGAAAGGAGTAGTATGTAAATCGTCCCATATTTAGATGCATGCATACATAGTGTACACACACNATAATCATTTTCAAAAGCACCGAAGTAAGAGGCTAATCACTTCTAGTCGGCTAGTAGTGTCTTAACACTGTAACTTTACTATGAGTGCTAGGGTGTGAATCTCCCATGTTTATTTGATCAATGATTTTATAGGATTTAGCATATGTAAATGCACCACAATATCAGAGTTAGGGAGTTGAATTATGGCACCAAGGTGGCAAACACTCAGGCAAAACTCTCGTATTTCTAGCCTCTTTTTTACAGCATCTGGTGCGTAGGTATTTTATTTATAGGATTGAGGTGCTATAGCTCTAGCCCGAGGGCACCACCCATGAATTACACTCTTTTCAAGTCACATATCTTGTTGCAATCCTACCAAAACACATAAAAAATACACATAAGAAAATATGAAATAAAACAAATTATACCAAAATTATATAATTAGAGATGTTTACAAATAGATACAACAAGATCATGTATCCAATAGATGGCTACCACAGTGAAATAATGTTATACAATCAACATTATTAACTTTATCAATTTAAATAGATTTAAATGAATCATTTAACTTTTAAAATTTATAATACATCTAAGAAAATCAAAATAATATATGAAAAATTAAATTTTTTCCAGAAGTTAAATACAATTAAATAAAATTAATCTAAAACATTTTTTATAGTTGCTTGTATGATCTATAATTTCATTATGAATTTAAATATTTCTAAGCTTGAAATATACTAATCTAAGATTATTAAATAATTTGAGTGCTTTTAATGTTTGCATTGAACTTTGATCAACCTTCTATGAATTTAAATTGATTTGATCCTAATTTTCTTAACTAAATTCTAAATAACACTAATGATCTATACGCTACACCTTAGGTGACTCCTAATACCCTTTGGCTAATCATTTTGAACCTAAGTCACTTAGATGAACCTCACTATCTTTAAATGAACTATAACAACCCAAATAATGGCAAAATTGCCTTACATGAGCGAACTTAGTCCAATTTAGGTGATAGAAATTAATCAAAACTATTTATTATGTTCTATGTTTTTTTATCTTAGTTTACTATAAGGATTTAATTTCACTTTTATGTGATCCATCTAGACTATTGTCTTATCTTTCCTAAGTATCTAAAACCTATTATTAAAACCTTGGCNTTATCTTAGTTTACTATAAGGATTTAATTTCACTTTTATGTGATCCATCTAGACTATTGTCTTATCTTTCCTGAGTATCTAAAACCTATTATTAAAACCTTGGTTCTTGCCTTTCTCAACAAATTCTAAAATTTTGGGGGTCTTACTTCCCATTCTAATTAAATCCTCAATGAACTTAGCACTCTATGCGAATCAATCATGTCTCCTATTTAATTAAATCTTAAATTATTTAGTTTACCATAATAAAACCCTAGTAATTCTAACCACAGTCAATTCTAGCACATGTTATCCCATGCTCGATAAATCACAGGCGATCCTTAAGTTTTTTCATTACTTGATTCCACCTTAGATAAATCCTAAGTGATGCTTATCACGAGTAATCCAACACACAAACAAATAGCCATTTTAACATCCAAAGAGATCATAAAAGCTTAAAAAGTTTTAAAAGCTCCATTATTATTTACAAATTACGTGCAAATAGTTTTATCTCATTATGATTCATTGGCTCCGGTCAACTCATCAAGGCAAGATCCATGTAAAGGCTATCTCGACCTATTAGATGGAAAGAACTCAAATTTGTATAGTCTTAGAATTTTGTGACTATCTCAACAAGAATACATTTGGACTACATAAAAGTCCGAGTTTTTTTAACCGTTCAAATTATTTTCAAAAAAAAAAAATTGTAATTACATTTTTAGTACATTCTTGAGATCATTTGAATTTAATTTTGATGATTTAGATATTGATGGAATGGTCTCAAGTCATTTGAATTTAATTTTGATGGTTTTTATATTGATGGAATAGTCTTAATGAATCGATTATTTCATTTATATGCACACATCATGTCATTTCAATCAAACTCAATCAAATTCAGATCCATACATTTCATTGTTGATTGAATACCAGACAAAAAAAAAAAAATCAATAAGCATGAAAAATCAATCCTCAAATTCTCTCAAAATCAATTTTGAATACTTGTGGCTTCATAATTAGATTATTTTGAGATATTTGAAAAATTACACCTTTAATATATTCATGTTATTACAATGATTTTTTTAATAGAATTTTCATATTATTTTATATAAACTGCTCTGAAATAATACTCGTTGATGTGCATTGTTTTTTCTGTCATGTTTGATTGCTTAAATTATAAACATTTAAGAAAATAATAAAATTTATCAAATTTGTTATTTAGATAATATTTCCAAAATAAAATATTATTAATAAAAAAAAACATATTCTAAGTTTCCTAAAATCCTTTAAAAGTCCTCTAAAAAATAAATAATATAATTTACATTAATTTATTAATAAAGATTAGATTGTTTCTCAAGTAAAGTTTATATGTTTACCATATAATTTTTATTTATTTACATATCTAAGACCTACATTTGATATTTTTAATTTATGACACTTGTTATGAATTTATCAATGAAAAAGTAAATTTCACCTTATATTTTTGGTTTGATGTTTAAATGTTATAGTGTTATATATATAAATGTAAATTTAATTATTTTGTTATGAGGCAGTGATATAAATTGAGCTCGAGCTTAAACATACGAGTTCGAACTAATTTATCATGAAATAGAAAAAAATAATATTATTTCAAAGTAATGTTATAATAAAATAAGTAATAGAATGCACAATCACATAATAAAAAATAATAAATAGCATAATATAAATAGAAAATAGAAAATATTAATTTTTTTTATTATTTTTTTTTTNCGGGCACCATGTCCTAAATTCTGGTCCCCTGCCTCTGCCTCCATTAGCTGGAGGCAGCCTTCGGAATTTCACCTATGAAGAGATTGCTGCTGCATGTCAAAATTTTGCAGCTGATAGGTGTGTTGCTGAAGGCATCTCATCTACTTTTTATAAGGCCACATTTGGAGATGATTTGGTTGGATCGAAGAAGGTTGAAGCCACAGTTGCATGCTTGCTTAATTCCTCACAGGTAATATTGACAGCATCACATCGTATATGGAAATGGTTTTCCACTCGTGGTTAAATTAATATGCAATGCTCTTCTTCTTTTTTTTTAAATCTTGGGGAATTTACATACGTGGCACACAATCCTTATCTATTAACATATATTACACCTAAAACTTCATACTTGCATACCTAGCATTTTGGTGCTTTAAAGATACGCTTGAAAAGGTGTATTTCACTTTTAGAAAGTGGAATAGTGCTATTTCTTATGTGATATTAAAGATTTGAGTGACATGTGTGTGTTTGAAAGTTTAGGTGTAGATATTTAAATACACAAGAATTGTGTGCTATGCATGTAAATGCCCTTTATATTTTTGCTATTACTATAAGCTGCTCTGTAAGTGCTATTTCATGGCATGCCTGGTTACAGTGTGAAAAGAATAAATAAATAAATTAATGGTTTCATTATCACCCTTTTCTCTCTGGTTTAGCGATCGCCTATGAAATATATAACCGGATACTTGGTCAAGCTTANATGGCATGCCTGGTTACAGTGTGAAAAGAATAAATAAATAAATTAATGGTTTCATTATCACCCTTTTCTCTCCGGTTTAGCGATCGCCTATGAAATATATAACCGGATACTTGGTCAAGCTTCACTTCTTGCAGAGAAGGTTATTTAGGGGCTATTTTGCTACATGTAGGTTTCTCTGGNTCAAAGTGGTGGCAATGCATTTGACCATACATTGTCACCACTAAGATATGTGCTAATGAGAAAAATAAAATTCATTTAATGCTCCAACGGTCAGCTAGCCATTGCGGTTGATTTGGAGGGCTAGTCACAGTTGGGGCTTGTTTAGGGGCCAAAAATATGGAATAATGATGAACGATTCATTAGATTACTTTCATAGAGTTTTTCATCATGCTAGGTAATCCTTTTTTTAGCCATTGATAGGATCTATCTACTATAATATAATGACATTATTTGTTAGACAGTTCAACACATCACATAAACATGAAATGGCTAATGAGCCTTCTAATGCCATACAAATAAGAAATAATATTCAGTAATACCCTAACTTAATCCAAGTCAATCCCAACCAAATAAAGCCAGTCTAAGCCCAGTCCAAGCCTAAATCAGTTGACTCTTATCTTAGCCTAGCTCAATCTTCAGCTAACCTAAGTTCAGCTTACCAAAACCCAATCATGGCCCATGACCAATCCAAGGCTAAGTATATGTTTTATTTTATGTGTTTTATTTCATATTTCTTTTCATTTCATATGTTATTTCATGTTCAAAAATTAAAAAAAAAAACAAAACTAAACAAGAAAAATATATATAATAAACATAAGAGTGGAAACCTTTCATAAGATGATTTTTCCGATAAATATCAAAAATCAAATCTAAAAAAGAATAATTTCTAAACATAAGAAAATTATAATTTCTCAATATGACTAACAAACCTAGGAACATAAATAAATCATGAATTAAAATATTAAAATTCCAATAAACATCTAAAACACACCAAGATAAAGAATGAGAATAAAATTGAGGTAGATCCTACATGAACCATAGGTTGACTAACTTGAACACCAATCCGAGGGCCACACACTTACCCCAAGTTAGTCTGAGTATAGAAGTATGGGTTAGTTTATGCACCCTAGTTAGTGTTAAGGACTAGGACATACAAAACAATAAACCTTCCCCCTGAGACCAGAAAGAATACCTTAGAATGAGGTAACATGCGGTTACTGGCAAAGGTATTTCAAACTCCGTTGAGGCTAAAGATTCTTCATACTCTAGCATACAAGGAGGATTCTTAGCTATGAGGTTGATCATAATTGACAGATACCAACGTTCCTAGGATAATGAAATGACATGGGCATCTTAACAGGGGATGTTATTTACAAAGTCTAGATTAGTCTACTTATAAAATTCTTTATAGAGTGAAGGTTTTCATTTCTCATTTATAAATCCTTTCCTACCTAACTCTATCATTAGCTTAGGATTTCTAACTATTCATGTTAGTCAAATCTTGTATCCCTAATTTTTTCTTTGACTTCACCTGATCAATTCAAACTCAATCAAACCCCTTTCAAATCTTTCTTCAAATTTCACTCTATACTTGGGCCTTTCCCATGACATGCCTTCATCGGACTATAAGTCCCATCTCTTGGAACTTTTTTCTTTCAATTTGGACCCTCCACTTTAATTATGAAAGTCCGATCTCTGGCAATTGGACTTATCACCTTAATCAAGAGTTTTTTGTAGGGCTCGTAGCACTGAAGATGTAACTAACTACAAAGGATTGCTCTTATAGGAATAAGACCCAGAATTAAAATAAACCTTATCTTACATGAATGAGGTAAGAGAAGAATCTAGGTTCCACAGATCCATAAATCTCAAAGATTTCCCTCATCTTAGTGATTGAATCTATTATGAGGTAATATTTCTATCTTTCAAGATAGTATATTATTCTTTGAATTCCTGTCTCAGCACTTTGATAGAAATATTTCAAGATTTATGGTGGCCATCAAGAATAAAAATCCCACTAGTAGATTTATTAATGTTCTAATGCACTTCATCAACTAAAGGTCAGTAAAATCACCAAGTGGTCTAATGGTCAAGGTTGACCAATTTTTTCTTCAGCAATTATCATTTCTCCAAAAGTATTTTTGGACTTTTTNATATATATATATATATATATATATATATATATATATATATATATATATATATATATATATATATATATATATATATATATATATATATATATATATATATATATATATATATATATATATATATATATATATATATATATAATTTTAAGTTCAAAAGGTATTAATTCACTATATTCACTCATGTGCAAGCAACATTTAACATTAAATAGGATCAGACACTAACCATCAACAAAATTAAGTAATAACTATAACACAAACAATGAACTAACAACAGGAGTTTACAAAATAATGCAAGGTATGCACTACAGTATTACACTTATGCCTTTGTTACACTATCAAAGCGGCATCATGGCATTACAAACCTAGTGCTACGATGCTATGCTATAGAACATAGATTTGTAAACGCTATAGACATACATTCAAAAGTACATTCAAAAGAATTCACTTTGTGTAATTAATATGAACACATATTAAGCAAACAAACATAATTACACACAATAAAATTGAATTAAAAATTCAATATGTAGATTAATATTGACCTACTATAATAAAATTAAACCATCATTCACTGTAACAATACTAAAAACTTAATTTCATTTGCAAATAACTCAAGTTTTACATAAGTACACATGCCAATTAAGTATTATATATATTAGAGTTTGAATATCAATCCCATTAGAAACTAGGTTAAATCTTGAGTTAGCCCAAATTCAAAATTCGTAAAGCTTGCAGTTTTATTTAAAGAATCCACTAATTTCTTAAAATGAAAGTGTTGAATACAACAATAACAGCAACAACAAAACTTTATCCCTACACGAATTCTTTTTCTCCATTGCATCCTATTGAGTGTCATATTTTTATTTAAATCTAATAAAAAATTATGATTATAATTTTTGAGACAAGATTCACGTGTTGAATGTTCACAGATGAAGTTGATAAACAAGGGCTAAGTACTTATTTGTCTCCATTGAGATAATAATAAGTATTATAGTTTAGTGTCCTAAACCATGTTCAAACTCTACAAATTTCAAATTCTCAATTGATTGCATCCCCTTAGTAGTAATATGCCCACTCTACCAATAAAATGTGTGTTAACTTGATTATTCCACTAATTTTCTTCCAAAATATCAAGATCTTTATATATTGTAACAATTGTCTAATCAAATTAAAAGTAAATGAAATGAGACAAGTTAATGCATAAACTTGATTCCAAAAAGTTCAAAACACAACATGGATTAACTTAATACTTAAACCAAATACTAATTCAAAGAAGATTAACTTATTTACTAACTATTGTTTACTAATATGAATGAGTGATGACAAACTCCAAAATTAAATTATAAGAGAAGGAAAGAAAACACCTAGAATGAGATTCATAAATGATCATCTCATTTCTTTGCTTTATTCCTTTCAAAATGCACTCCTTATTTCTCTTGTCACTCATATAAATCCTCATTATTCACTCTTCCAACACAAACTTACTCTTTACATTCTCACTAAAACTCACACACCCTGTCAAAATCATTCTCTAGCTCTTTTTAGCACTCAAATTTATATAGTTTTCTCTATAATCATGTTCAAAAGCACTGAAGTAAGAGGCTAATCACTTCTAGTTGGCTAGTAGTGTCTTAACACTGTAACTTTACTATGAGTGCTATAGTGTGAATCTCCCATGTTTATTTGATCAATGATTTTACAAGATTTAGCATATGTAAATGCACTACAATATCAGAGTTAGGGAGTTGAATTATGGCCAAACTCTCGTATTTCTAGCCTCTTTTTTACAACATATGGTGCGTAGGTATTGTATCTATAACAGAGCACCACCCATGAATTACACTCTTCTTCAAGTCACATATCCTATTGCAATCCTAACAAAACATATAAAAAATACACATTAAAAAATATGAAATAAAATAAATTTATACCAAAATTACATTTAATTAGAGATGTTTACAAATAGATACAAAACGATCATGTATCCAATAGATGGCTACCATAGTGAAAGAATTGTATACAATCAACATTATTAACTTTATCAATTTAAATAGATTTAAATGAATCATTTAACTTTTAAAATTTATAATACATCTAAGAAAATCAAAATAATATATGAAAAATTAAATTTTTTTTTCCAGAATTTAAATAATTAAATAAAATTAATCTAAAACATTTTTTATATTTGCATGCATGATCTATAATTTCATTATGAATTTAAATATTTCTAAGCTTGAAATATACTAATCTAAGATTATTAAATAATTTGAGATGCTTTTAATGTTTGCATTGACCTTTGATCAATCTTCTATGAATTTAAATTGATTTGATCATAATTTTCTTAACTAAAGTCTAAAAAACCCTAATGATCTATACGCTACACCTTAGGTGACTCCTAATACCCTTTGGCTAATCGTTTTGAACCTAAGTCACTTAGATGAACCTCACTATCTTTAAATGAACTATAACAACCCCAATAATGGCAAAATTGCCTTAGATGAGTTACCCTAGTCCAATTTAGGTGATAGAAATGAATCAACACTATTTATTATGTAATATGTTTTTTTATCTTAGTCTACTATAAGGATTTAATTTCACTTTTATGTGATCCATCTAGACTATTGTCTTATCTTTCCTAAGTACTATCTAAAACCTATTATTAAAACCTTAGCTCTTGTCTTTCTCAACAAATTCTAAAAGTTTGAGGGTCTTATTTCCCATTCTAGTTAAATCCTCTATGAACTTAGCACTCTAGGCGAATCAGTCATGTCTCCTATTTCAGTAAATCTTAAATTATTTAGGTTACCATAATAAACCCCTAGTAATTCTAACCATAGTCAACTCTACTATATGTCATCCCATGCTCGGTAAATCGTATGTGATCCTTAAGTTTTTTTCGTTACTTGATTCCACCTTAGATAAATCCTAAGTGATGCTTATCATGAGTAATCCAACACACAAACGAATAGCCATTTTAATGTCCCAAGAGATCATAAAAGCTTCAAAAAGTTTTAAAAGCTCCATTATTATTTACAAATTACGTGCAAATAATTTTATCTCATTATGATTCATTGGCTCGGGTCAACTAATCGAGGCAAGATCCATGTAAAGACTATCTCGACCAATTAGATGGAAAGAACTCAAATTTGTATAGTCTTAGAATTTTTTGACTATCTCAACAGAAATATATTTCGACTACATAAAAGTCAGAGTTTTTTTAACCGTTCAAATTATTTTCAAAAAAATTGTAATTACATTTTTAATACACTCTTGAGGTCATTTGAATTTAATTTTGATGATTTAGATATTGATGGAATAGTCTTAATGAATCGATTATTCCATTTATATGCACACATCATGTCATTTCAATCGAACTCAATCAAACTCAGATCCATACATTTCATTGCTGATTGAATACCAGACATAAATAAACAAAAGAAATCAATAAGCATGAAAAATCAATCCTCAAATTCTCTCAAAATCAATTTTGAATACTTGTAGCTTCATAATTAGAGTATTTTGAGATATTTGAAAAATTCACCTAAATTCATTCTAATTTCATTCATAAATGATGTATATATTTTTATAATGCAGAAAATAAAATTACACCTTTAATATAGTCATGTTCTTATCATGTTCTTACAATGATTTTTTTAATAGAATTTTCATATTATTTTATAACTGAAAAATTATGGTTGATGTGCATTGTTTTTTGTGTCATATTTGATTGCTTAAATTATAAATATTTAAGAAAATAATAAAATTTATCAAATTTGTTATTTAGAAAGTATACTTTTTGTTTGATGTTAAATGTAAATTTAATTATTTTGTTGTGAGGCAGTGATATAAACAAGTTGAGTCGAGCTTGAGCTTAAACATACGAGTTCGAGCTAGCTCATGAGCCGACTAATTTATCATGAATTAAAAAAAATAATATTATTTCAAACTAGTGTTATAATAAAATAAGTAATAGAATGCGCAAAATCACGTAATAAAAAATAATAAATAGCATAATATAAATAGAAAATATAAAATATTGATTTTAAATTTTTTTTTTTGATAATTTAAAGATGATTTTTTGAATTTTGATATATTTTGAATATATTTTTTAAATGAGTTAGCTCACGATGAGTTGAGTCGGGAATGACTTCAACTTACGTTAATCGCTGATCTAGGCTCACCAGATAGCTCGGCTTAATTGCACTCCTATGGGGTGTTTGGTAGCACACTTTTAATAGAATATAGCCATGAATTTCACCTAAATCCAGCCAAACACCAAAAAGAGAAAACCCAAATCCCATTAAATTCAATTTTCATATGCTTTCTCACCTTCTGCTACGTAAATCCAGATTTATTAAATCAAACTATCAGACAGATTACACTGATTTACGTCGTGTCGTGTTATTCATGTAAGCTTCATGTAAGCACGAACTGACAGATTTGAAAAATCCTATTAATGTAAATCTTGTTAAGATGTAAATAAACAAAAAATAAGTGGTATGCATGTAAATTATTTCCAAGAACCAATTCAATTATTTTAGAGAAATGGTGATTTAGTTATTGCCAGGCACCCGCCGGGCTATTTTGGGAAGTCGGTAAGGGGAGAAACGCCAAAAGNGACACTTGTTATGAATTTATCAATGAAAAAGTAAATTTCACCTTATATTTTTGGTTTGATGTTTAAATGTTAGAGTGTTATATATATAAATGTAAATTTAATTATTTTGTTGTGAGGTAGTGATATAAACAAGTTGAGTCGAGCTTGAGCTTAAACATACGAGTTCGAGCTAGCACATGAGCCGACATATCATGAAATAGAAAAAAATAATATTATTTCAAACTAGTGTTATAATAAAATAAGTAATAGAATGCACAATAATGTAATAAAAAATAATAAATAGCACAATATAAATAGAAAATAGAAAATATTAATTTTTTTTTTTTTTTTGATAATTTAAATATGAATCCTTGAATTTTGATATATTTTGAATATATTTTTTAAACGAGTTGGCTCACAAGCTGATGAGTTGAGCCGGGAATGACTTCAGCTTAGGCCAATCGCTGATCTAGGCTCACGAGATAGGTTGGCTTAATTACACTCCTAGAGGGTGTTTGGTAGCACACTTTTAATAGAATTTAGCCATGAATGTCACCTAAATCCAGCCAAACACCAAAAAGAGAAAACCCAAATTCCATTAAATTCAATTTTCATATGTTTTCTCTCTTTCTGCTACGTAAATTCAGATTTATTAAATCAAACTGTCAGACAGATTACACTGATTTACGTCGTGTCGCATTTTTCATGTAAGCTTCATGTAAGCACGAACTAACTGGAATTAATGTAAATCTTGTTAGGATGTAAATAAATAAAAAGTAAGTGGTATGCATGTCAATTATTTCCAAGAACCAATTCAATTATTTTAAGGAAATGGTAATTTAGTTATTGCCAAGCACCCGCCGGGCTATTTTGGGAAGTCGGTAAGGGGAGAAACGCCAAAAACAGCCATCATTGTAGCTTTCGCTATATCTGCGGCTTTGACCACCAGACCTCAGCCCTTCTGGTCTCTATCAGCTCTCCATTCTTTCTTTTCTTACTGCTGTCTTCATTCAAATTTACTATTTTTTTAACATTAGTTCTACCCATTCGCCCTTTTATTCTTATCAGCCTCCTTGTCCCGTTCCTCTCAGGCCAGAGAGCTCAGAGTTATTCCTCTGTTTTGTGTTCCCATGAGGTAGGTTCTTCCATGTTTTTCCTCTTATAATTTGATTTTATTTGGCGAATTATGCTACAAATCATTCCATAGTTGGATTTGGAGGAGTGNCCATCATTGTAGCTTTCGCTATATCTGCGGCTTTGACCACCAGACCTCAGCCCTTCTGGTCTCTATCAGCTCCCCATTCTTTCTTTTCTTACTGCTGTCTTCATTCAAATTTACTATTTTTTAAACATCAGTTCTACCCATTCGCCCTTTTATTCTTATCAGCCTCCTTGTCCCGTTCCTCTCAGGCCAGAGAGCTCAGAGTTATTCCTCTGTTTTGTGTTCCCCTGAGGTAGGTTCTTCCATGTTTTTCCTCTTATAATTTGATTTTATTTGGCGAAATATGCTACAAATCATTCCATAGTTGGATTTGGAGGAGTTGGAGAAGCTTACGGGTTGTCGGCTGGTCTTTAGAATGTCTACTTTTTTGAGCGATTTTTGCTGCGTAGTTTGGGGGTTTAGGGTTTGCGCCTTTCTGATTGCGGAAAGATGTAAAATTTTGATGGTTTGAATATTCTTTGTTTGATTTTGGAAGTTATTGGCAGCCATTGCGTTTTGTGAGGAAATTGAATGTGAGATTTGTTCCTCGGTTTTTATTTTGCAGAGTTGCGCCGTTTAATTTGACTANTATTCTTTGTTTGATTTTGGAAGTTATTGGCAGCCATTGCGTTTTGTGAGGAAATTGAATGTGAGATTTGTTTCTCGGTTTTTATTTTGCAGAGTTGCGCCGTTTAATTTGACTACTTGCTGGAACTTGTTTTCTCTGATAGCCTAAAGTGGAAATTTGATTGTATTTTTCTAAGAAATTTTATTTGGTGGAAAGTGCTATCCTACCATGGAAAACGTGGAATAAAATAACAGATTGGTATTACTTTATTTTATCTGTCGAGGATCTTGCTGTTTGCGTTGGAAAATGAATAAAGGAGCTTTAAGAAAATATTTCTTAGGTTCTTACACTGATTCTTTACTGTAACTAGCAGTGGCAGTAGATTCTTTTCTATAGTTTTCAAGTTGGAGTTCCATATTATATAAAGTGCTCATGTAATATAAGTTATGCTGTGTAAGACTGTGTTTGCTTGAAGCTAAAAATATGAGCGTAATTCCTTATCATTTTGAAATAGGAAGATTTAGGTTCATACCACTCAATTCTTATGTAATTTACATATCTAACTCCTAAGCCTCAATTTTTACATATATATTACCTTACCTATGCATGTCCTAAAAGTTAAAATAGCGGTAATTTTAATGTGATATGAATATCTGGATGGTATAAAGTTTTGGTTTTAGATATGTAAATACATAAGAATTGGGTTGTTTGTATTTAAATGCCCCTTTGAAATATGCTACTTCACAATTTATTTTATCTTGTCCTCCAATCTTGAATTGATCAAAGATACATCAGTTGTGGTAAGCAACCATTCATAGATTAGACTAGAAAAAGAATGCAACAATGTAGCATAGTTGGAGGTTGACATTAAAGTTCTAATGTTAGATGTAGCCGGAATACACATGTTCTTAATAATGTTTTCCATGCTTAGCAAGAGGATTTGGTCTCTTTTCTTTTCCTTGGAGAGAGATTGCAGTCCCATCTTACTAAAACTCAGTGGCCTGTACTTTAACCAAACCATTTGGGGTTGGCAGGATGGGCTGCTTTACAGTATTGAGAGGCAAGAAGAAGACAAGCGAGCATTCGCTGACCAGGAAGCCGGTTTCCATAAACCAAAACATCAGGACCGCACTTCCTGAACCGGAAGTTCGTAAACCATCTCTCCAATCTGCTCCTCCAAGTTTTAGAAGTCAAACCAAGCAAATCCAACAACCTAACCAAACAATGTATAGCAGAGTTCGGGCACTATCCGCACCTTCAAGCTTAATTGTGGTTGGTCAAGATGTTTCTTCTTCATTTGAATTGGACGAACAAGAAGAATTGAAGGCTCCAGTTGCATCATCAAAAGAGCTGCGGTTTTTGAATCCTGTTCCTCTCCCGTTACCATCTCCACGGGGTAATTCTGTATTGAAAAATACGGGAAGCTTTAAATCTAGTGCTAGCGGGCACCATGTCCTAAATTCTGGTCCCCTGCCTCTGCCTCCATTAGCTGGAGGCAGCCTTCGGAATTTCACGTATGAAGAGATTGCTGCTGCATGCCAAAATTTCGCAGCTGATAGGTGTGTTGCTGAAGGTATCTCATATACTTTTTATAAGGCCACATTTGGAGATGATTTGGTTGGATCGAAGAAGGTTGAAGCCACAGTTGCATGCTTGCTTAATTCCTCACAGGTAATATTGAAAGCATCACTTCGTATATGGAAATTGTTTTCCACTCGTGGTTAAATTAATATGCAATGCTCTTCTTTTTTTTTTGTGAATCTTGGGGAATTTACATACGTTGCACACAATTCTTATCTGTTAACATATATTACACCTAAAACTTCATACTTGCATACCTAGCATTTTGATGCTTTAAAGGTATGCTTGAAAAGGTGTATTTCACTTTTAGAAAGTGGAATAGTGCTATTTCTTATGTGATATTAAAGATTTGAGTGTTATGTGTGTGTTTGAAAGTTTAGGTATAGATATTTAAATACACAAGAATTGTGTGCTATGCATGTAAATGCCCTTTATTTTTTTGCTTTTACTATAGGCTGCTCTGTAAGTGCTATTTCATGGCATGCCTGGTTTCAGTGTGAAAAGAATAAATAAATAAATTAATGGTTTCATTACCACCCTTTCCTCTCTGGTTTAGCGATCGCCTATGAAATATATAACCGGATACTTTGTTGATTGGTGCACAAGCTTAACTTCTTGCAGAGAAGGTTATTTAGGGACTACTTTGCTACATGTAGGTTTCACGTATCATGTAAGTCCAAATTTAGTTAATCATGAGAGGGCTAAAACTTGAAAATGTTTGGCCTTTTGTTTAGGATTTTAGGACTTTTTGAGGAAAAATTCCTAAAGAAGTTATATTTTGTGAATGATGAGATTTAACAAATTTTATATTCAATCAATAATGGGGCTAGATTTTGATTTATTGAAATAATAGGATTTAAAGTTTCCAGAATTCTGTCTGGCAATATTTAAGCTGAATCTTGCTGAAATTCTGCTAAGAATAGGATACTAAGCAGCCCCTAAAACTTCCATTTCCGAAGAATAAATGTCGAGTGGTACATGGCAAATGAAAAGAATTTATGGTGACTGAAAATATTCTTCCACTATACTAAATGATAATGAAATCATCGTCTTTTTGTGGCTTAACTATAGCTTTTATGGTTGGTTCATTTCGACATTCATTAGACATTTTATGTGGCTATATTATTTGTTGATTTATAAGATTGTTTATTCTCTTTCGTAGGCTTATTCATAATATTGCTTAGAAGGTCAAGTATTGTCGAGCATGTTTAAAGCTTTAATCTAACTAGAATTGATGGAAGCCAAAAGAACCATGCTTGGATATGTTTTTCAAAGTCCGCGCCTTTGATCTTCCATTGCTCAAATATGATTTTTATATCAAACTACACTTCCGCCATGCATAAACTAGCTTGGTTCATTGACATTAAATTTTAGGGGCATTTACATACATAACACATTTCTTATCTATTTACATATCCCACACCTAACTCACATTTACACAAAAAAACTCAAATATTTATTATTACATTGAAAATAGCACTGTTACTGCTTTATAAAAGTGAAATGCACCTTTTCATGCATACCAAAGTGCTATTTATGTAAATATGAAAGTTTAGGTGTGATATATGTAAATATGTAAGAATTGTGTGCTAGGTATGTAAATTTCTCTAAATTTTATGAGTACAACCTGTGCCGTGTCATCATACAGTAGCTTTATATGTGCTTGTGCTTGTTTTGAATATGTTACTAATATATTTTTGTTGAGTTTTAAATACCTTTTTTCCCTAGCTTTTTTTCATATCTATCAAAAAAGCTGCACTTTTTTTAACGAATTTTCAAAAGAGGCTTTTTTAGGTCTCTGGCTACCCTTTATTTCCTGAAAAAAGTATGATGTAAGCTATTTCTTAACTTATTGCTTGCAGAATTTGAAAGATTTCACCAATGCGGTGAACACAATGGCTTCTTTACAACATCCTCAATTGTGTAAGTTGCTCGGCTTCCATGCACGTGAGGGTTCTGATCAACGAATGTTGGTCTATGAGAGACTCTATCACGGAAGTTTGGATCGACTGCTCTATGGGAGATCTGATGGACCTGCAATTGACTGGTCTGCACGGATGAAACTCGCCCTTTCTGCAGCGCGAGGTCTCGCATTCTTGCACGAAGAAGGGCCTTTTCAGGTGGGGCATTGTAATTTTAGTGTTAGTATTTAATCTTATGTAACAATTTGGAGTTTTTTGTAGAAAACTGGTCTGGAAAGGAATAATTCCTTGAGATTTTATTATTCAAATGTATATATATCCCTTCTAATTTACAAACTTATCAAATATATCTTACTTAAATTAGGAAAGGAAATAAGTCTGAAATAAAAAAATAAAATAACATAGAATATGAAGGGAATAAACTAATCAAATGTTTCTTTGTCCCAATCAATTCTTTCAGGATTTGGAAGTGACCAGAGAGAGAGAGATTTCTTCCAGGATTTACTCAGTTTTTATTTTCTTTTTCTTTGCTCTTAGAAAGAACTTCCTGTTGTTGCTGGGACTCCTGTTTTTTTTTTTTTTCTTTTCTTGGGTAAGCTTATATTGCAGCACATTACTCAAACCAATAATAAGGCCTGAAACAACACATTTTACCTACATGATTCTTTTTTTTAATAACTCTTTTGTTCATAAGTGCTTTCTATTTCATTTTATGTTATTGCATGATTCCTAGGCTTAACATTTATATGAGGCGACAAACTGTGGTTACTGGACCCCTGTAGAACTGATTTTTTTAAATTTTCCTTCTGTATTTCCGTTTACTTTCTCTCTGATAAATTTATGCACGACCAATCATTTTGTCATTGGTTTCCCCATTTCTTATAGGCTATGTTTCATGAATTCTCTACTGCCAATATACAAGTAGAGAAGGACTTCAGTGCAAAGTTATCAGGATATGGAAGCATGAGCTATCCTCCAGAAGCTGAGGTCTTAAACACTTCAGTGGTGAGTGATGTAAATTATCATTTATCACATACAACTAACCAATTCGCTACATAGCTAAGACTACTTATTCTTCATATTTGGTATTTCAATTATTACAAGGGAGTGAAAAACAAAAAGCTTTACTATGGTACTTGACCGTTAATATTCGTATGAACCATATATTCACAATAGAGATACGATAAAGATGACACTGATTGTTAAGTTTAATATTATTTTCTAAGGATTAGGAAGAAAAATGATTAGAAAATGATCAAGTTAACTAGAAATTACATCAAAAACATTACTCTAAATAGATTAAATAAGATTAATGAACGATGATATAAATATCGAGTTTTTGAACATGCAAAATGTTAATGATACAGTTCCCTCTCTCAGGCCACTGCAAACCTTTCCCTAGAGACTTTAGAGAAAGGATTGCTAACACCCAAAAGCAATGTATGGAGTTTCGGCATCGTCCTTCTTGAACTTCTCACCGGTCGAAAGAACCTCGATTCTCACCACTCGAAAGAGGAGCGAAACATCGTCAAATGGAGCAAGCCTTTTCTCACCGACGATTGCCGCTTATCGCTGATCATGGACTCCCGAATCAAAGGGCGGTGTCCACCGAAGGCCACCCGCACCGTCGCCGACATAGCTCTCAAATGCCTCAGTAAAGACCCCTCAGAAAGACCCACCATGAGGACCATCGNTCTTTTCCCCACCTTTTGGCCATTTCTTATAATAGCCATTTTAATTAATGATAAATGATAATTAAAATGTGCTACTTTGGAAAAATTCTCAATAAAATCACTATCTTTGCATAATGCTATAGATTCAACATCAATAATTTCACAGCATCCTTATAATTCCATGACATCTTATTACTATAAAGTTCATTAAGTTTTGTCAGTTATGATCAATGTTGTTTTGGTTTTTATCATTCACTTGCATTACTCTGTGAGCTTCTATTTATATCAAAGGAACTTATTTTGCTATCACTTAAATGACACATTATTAGAGAAATGAGATAAATGACTTCTATGATAAAATGATATGATTGCATTATATATGTGGCATTTTATATGATACAAAAATGAAAAAAAAAAGATCCTATGTCCCCCAAAAAAACTTGTGGCTATATATATATATATATATATATATATCACTTTTAAAAGGTTGGTAAAAATGTTATGTTTGTAATAATGTAGGAGTTAGATATGTAAATACATAAGAATTGTGATGTGTTTATGTAAATTCCCTCATCATACTTGCACAGTTGATATAGGTTTTCGATTACTCAGTTGCTGTAGTTTTTGAAGAATGCCGAGATAAGTTTTGTTCCCAAATTGAAAATGATTTGAAGTTGAGAAAGAACAGTTGGAAGTTGCTTTCAGTTGTCAGTTTCTTTGTTAAAACCTGAAAATTGAGGTATAGGTTTTAGAAATGTAATTACATAGAAATTTTTGGTTCAAGTAGAACCAATTAATTTTCATGTCGGGTTCAAGTCTAAAATCCTAACATCTAATTCTAAGTCGGGTTCCGGTTGACTCGGCAACCCAAATTGATATGACTCTGACTCATCATCCTGAAATTGATTTGAATTTAACTCCAAAAACTATTATGGTATACTAAACATGTTATGCAGATCGTGTTCTGGTCAGTCATGTTAAAAGTGGGGCAGAATCAGGTTAGACATTCTAGCCCATTAAGCATTCAGGTCTAGTTTGAGTTAAATAGTTTCAGATCAGGTTAATTTTGAGTCAAACATCACTGAACCTGATTTGACACCTTTATGTAATTGTCTTAGTTTTCATTTTGGTTCTGACTTTGTGTTAAATTATTTAATAACATTTAAATTCTAACGAAACATAAAATACAATCAAAATTAAAAACATATAAATATTTTGTATAATGTTATAAAATTCAATAAAAAATTTAATTTAAAATAAAAATAATTATTAATAAAATTTAAAAGATGACCAAAATTAATTTTATTTCTTTTGAAGTTTTGCCTGCAATGAAGACAGATGCAATGAAGACAGATAGATTTCTTAAGATATTAAAACCTTATAAAACCTTAAGATATGTAATGTGCTTTGACGCATGATTAATAAAAGAGGAGCAAAGCATCATGAAATATTGATATAAGATACATAATGAACCATCAAATAAATTATTAAATCAACACTAAATTAGTTTTTTATTGAGATCATAATGTGTTGAAACCTTACTTGCCTTTTTGTATGCACGGCATGAGTTAGAGCTGAAAGGAGGAGAGAAAGAATGCCCTTTTGATTATATCCCGACCTCCTATTTATAGGGGTCTAAATTACATATATAGAAAAGATGGGGAATGGTTATAATAACTGCCCAAATGACTGAAGCGGCGTGCTTGTTGAGTTAAAAGTACATTACAATACAAAAGAAATATAATGTTTATCGACTGTTGGATGCTTTGATTTTGACTGGCCGTGTCGATCGATCACATATAAGAGATCACTTCAGCTGAGAGGTCTGGTAGACCAATTAAAGTCATCCGATCGATTCGGTGAGAGGTTCGTTGGTCAATAGGTCCATCGATCGATTTCGTTGTGTAGTCGATCGACTGCTTGGTCAGTCCACATCTGGTTGTTTGGCTCGAAACTTCGGTCACCTGAGACTCCATTTCTAGCCGTTTCATCCCTTTGAGATTCGTGTTAGAATTTTTGTTCTATACATATTAGTTCCCTGATTTTTTTACTCTTTGATAGCGACAATTACAATAAGGACAGAAAATTTATTAACCAACAAACAACACAATAAACAAAAATAAATTTAATAATTAATTGTCCCATGCATTCCTTTCTCAGTGATCCCTATAAATAGGGCAGGAAGACTTGTGCTATATTCATTTCATTTAATGGCTCTTGGGTTTCTCGAGTGACATCATGGCTGACGATTTGAGCAAGAAGAACATTGACGTCCGCCATTTAGCTTTGGAAGATTTTCGACTTCCTGTCTCTACAACATTCAAAAAGAAGAAAAAAAAGTTGAAAAGAAAAAGAAACTGTCGACACCTAAACCTGAGTTAGTCAATAAAGTCGCTTCTTCGGAAGATCCTGACAGTCATGCATCGAAGAAGTCTCTAAGGATGGATGCTCGCCTGAAAGTGTTGAACTTTGGCCAAGCATTTGCGTGATTGTTGAGGAAAACCTACAAGTCATTCCACATGTGGAAGGAATCGAGGGTGGATCGAAAGAGAAGGTTGTCATCAATTTTGTTCCGCCCCTACTGCAGAATAGGGATGGCTTCCTTCCGATACAAGGAACAAATGAATTTTTTGTTACCTTTTCTACATTAAACAAATATTTGAGTATGTAAATTTTCTAACTAAGACAACCTTTAATGATTCCTTGACATTTTTTGGAGGATCGTGCTGATGGTTGGTCGTCCAAGAAAATCATTGATGATTTTGCCCAAATGCCTTCGACTATACCGTAAAATCCAGCTGCTGCATCTCTTCAATCGATTGATGAGGGTGTGTACTGGTCGGTAGACCAATTCAACAGCTCCTAACAAAAACAGTTGGAGAGCCGAGAACTGTCCTTCGGTTCGATAGAACACCAAATGAGGAAAATGGTTGACCCTTTAGTGAAAGCAATTTGAGAGTCTGGTGATGGGCTTATGCGGGAGATACTGCCATGCTTTGCGAGGTTGGAAGAAAAATTTTATGCGCTTCATATTGATTGATGTACAAGGCGAGTTAAAGCTTTTTCGAGAGTCAACTGTTTTAACAAATTCCAACAAGATGTCAAGAATGGGTCAAGTTAAGATAGGCATAGAGTCGGTCTTCTGGAGGATGCTTCAGGAAGGGTTTTCTTTGGCTGAAGTAGCAGAAGTCCCTTTCAAATAAGTTTTTCCTTAAAAAAACTGTAATCATTTTATTTGTAATGAAATAATATTTTAGTTAATGTGAAATGTTGTTTGGTGTGAAATTTTTCTTTTTGAACCGTTTCGACTTTCGCTTTCGCTCCACTCTATAAATAAGGCACGAGGCCCTCATTTCACTTTTTACACTTTCGGGCTTCTTCTCTAATTTTCTTTCCCAAAACTCTTCACTTGTGATTTTTTAATGGCTCTGAAGTATTTTTTAACACTCTTTTGGACTTATGTTGTCATCTACGCATCCATCTTGATTACGATGGATGTGAAGGAACTGTAGAAGTTCTACATCTTTGATAGAACTATCAATCTGCGACAAGTTCAAGAATATGATCTACCGACAAACAACTTTTGCTCATACTTGATTTTTCAAAGAGATCAATTCAACTGTGGGCTACAGCTTTCTCTATGCTCTGAGCTGCAGAGCATCTTCAAACGATATGTTGTCATCCCCACACAAGTTCTCCTGAACTCAATTGCTGCCATAATGAATTTTGTGATCTTCCATCACCGGAAGGAAATACCTTGGTCGAGTGATGTATTTAATCTTTTTTATTCATTTAAAGTTGAAAAGGATGAATTTGAGCCTCATAATATGGTTAAATTTTACATAACCCTACTAAGTATCCCAAGAATCCTTTTTTTCCTTATGTGATGACATTCTCCTAAGATCATTATTCCTATTTCACTAAGTGATTGAGTGTTAACTTAATTTTCCTCTAACTCACAATCCATAGTCCTAGATCACAAGAAGTTTTAACTTGTCAAGTGACCAATTTGAAATTAAATTAAGATTAGAAAGTTAACACACAAACATGCACTTAAATAACTAATGGTCTAAAGGAAATCTCATGAATTGAACATGATTCATGACACTTCCAAATTAAAGAAGTATAAATTTATTAGTTCATACACATGTGGAAAGAAACTTAATTAAATTTTATTTAAATACAAAACGAAAGTGTAAACAAACAAAAAACAATCAAACCCAATATAAATCTTGTTATGCTCCATCATCCTTCTTCCTTGTATAATGTTTCTTCACTTGGATTCACTTTCTCAAACTTATAATAAGGAAAACATACTCCTCANAGTCAACCTCATGAACTACATTCTCTTTCATGAAATCAATATGTGATTCCAATCATTTGTTGATTGAGACAATACCATCTCAGATCTTACATGTTCTCACGACATGTTTTAACATCTTAATTGGCCAAATTAAGAAGTAAATGAAGTGCAAGGTCTTGAATCATCACAACTTCTTCCAACATTGATGAATAATACTTCACACAACTTTCTTTGAACTTTAATCACTTATCATTTTAAGGAAAAAGATAAAGAAAACTACTCAGAATTCATGGAGAAAACACAATCACACATGAGTTTAAAAGTAGAAATCATGCACACAAACATGAAATCTAAATTAAAACCAAATGTAGACACAAAAATAAATACTTATATCAAATTCTCTCCACCAAATGTCTTGAAGTTCCTTTGAATTCCCTTTCTTCTCTCACAATACAAACTAATACTAAAAAAAAAACTAAAATAAAGGTGGCCGGGGACGGAGATGGGCGGCAGCGGCGGCGGTGGTAAAGTTTGGTGGATGGTCCCTGTCTTGGAAAATCTAAGTCTTTTCTTATAAAAATCCAAGGGGTGCCTTGGTGTCTCTTCAAAAATGTGTCTCTGTTCAATGAATCTTCTAGAAGTTGTCTCCTCATAAGCCAATATAATGAATTTTTGTGTCCATGGGTTATTTCCCATGTTTTTATCAAGGATTGCTTCAAACACCTCTTCAAAATTTCGCTCTAATTAAATATTTCTTCAAGTAACTAACTTTGGTGCTTAAGCCTCAGGTACTTGGCGCTTAGGCGCGGTTCATCTGGTGTTTCAGCGCCAATTTTGGGCGCTTAGGCGCCCCAGTTCATTTTTGCATATATCTTCATTTTTGCTTCAAATTTAACCCTTTTTAACTCCTTTTAGCATTTTCATCCATTTGATTGTACCTAAAAGAAAAACATACAAATAATTTCATTAAAGCGCAATATCTCAAAAAATAGGTATAAAAATGTGTTGGCGCTATTTCAGGGGTTTTGTGGGGAGTTGCCTGTAAGAAGCTGTTGGTCGCCGAAATTGAAATTCGGTCGCCCTCTTTGGAAGGAAATTGAAGTATGAAATCAGACTGATNACTCCTCACACACTCCAAACACTCACACTCACTAAGTGCTACTCTCGGTCTTCCCTTTGTCTCCTTGTGTTTGATCAAACTTTGACTCCTATCAAATGATGGAGTGAATTTAAGCATTATGATTGTTCCAACTGCTAAAAAACAATCATAAGTCATTGGGCAGTGCAATGGCACTGACAAGGTAGTGTGAGGGCACTGGGTGTGATGTGATGGTGTTCAGCTGAGCCTTGGGTTTCATGGTTTTGAATCCTTAACTTAGAGCTTCTAGCATCATGGTGTTGTAATTAAATGGTGCTTCGATGCTAGGCAACAACGCAACAATGCTAATGCTTAAGTGTCAAGCACTCTATCTTTTGACATAAAATAGATCTTCACTAGGCGTCTTGGCATCAATCTAGGGATTCATGGTGCTATAACATATCTTAGCCAATTTGTTACTCCCAAGTGCTTAAGTCTCGGATTTAGATTTGTATCTGTCAGTGCTATTTTTGGTGGGTTTGTGGCGAGTTGCTTGTAAGAAGCTGTCGGTCGCCGGAATCAAAATCTCGTCGCTCGCTTCGGAAGGATGTTGAAGTATGAAATCAAACTGACCCCAAATTTTTCATAGTTTAAAATGAAAGAGCACTATACCTCAAATCTTGTATCTATCCTGAAGGATAAACACAAGACTTGATGATGAGACTCGATCAAATAAACTAAGGAAAGTATGACGTTCGTTTGGTCTGCGAAACCTTTGTATTTGTCGACAAGTTCCCCTATTCAATATAAAGGATTAAAAAGAGTTTATATTAAGCTGGGTTCGGACATGCTTCCTATAAGGGAAAACCCCTATAGTTTATTATATCTTAAATGACCAAAGTCACTTAAGAAGACTCTCGATAAAAATCAGGAAATATTATCTACAAGGAATTTCAAAGGGTAGGACTTTTCAATGAAATCGAACGTAGAGGTGTGAAAGTGGATTGATTCAAATTTGGAACATTTTATTGTAGAATCCAAAGGAGAAAAAACTAGGGGATGTCATGGATCCAGAGAAGAACCTCAGTGACTTCCAAAGCTATCATAATCTTTGGTTTGAATTTAGAGGAGAGAAAAAATTAAGTGTTTCATCCTGCTAATTTTATTAATTAGGGCTTATATTCGTGTGAAACAATCACACAAATAGCCTGGAAGATATGGGGATTTAGGTCGTGACAAATGAAAACCTCGGAATCCTAAGACGAGTTAGGGCTTATATTGTATAGCAGGGCTATGCAAAGGCCTAAAGATGATGTGAGGATTTACGTTGCATAAGCAAGCAACCGCGAAGTCCTATGGTTTGGTTGTTTAAGTCTAAGGAAGAAAGATTGATTTAGCTGGGAGAGACAGGTTTTGCTGTTGAAGATGACAGTGCTGCCCACCATGCTAGCTTCAAGTTCCTCACCGCGACGAGTTTGAGTTTTCTAGTGTGTGAAGTTATGATGTCGAATCAGGTAGCCCTATGGTTGAAGTTCTTTAAATTTTATAGGGGCATATTAAAGTTGATTAGAGCAACACCAGTTAGGATCCTACGGTTCCCTCATTCCGACACCACTATTTTTTATTGGATTTACTTAGTTCAAATGAACTTACTAAACCCAACTTAATGAGTTTCATAATTTCATTTAAACCGTGGGAAACCTCGTTAACAACCGTATGTTACCTCCTCCAAGGGATTCCCGATCATCCGATAGAGACATCTTAATTTAGTTGCAATTGTAGTTTTGTGTGATGTTTGTGATTAAATTTTGAGTTGTTTTATATTTTGAATGTTGTGGCGGTGGATTTTATCTTGGTTGATTTTAATTTTGATTTTAGTTAACATGCAAGTTTATGTTGTTTTTATACATGTAGGTAAATGCAAGTATAAAAAAGAAACAACGTAAGCATAAAACATGTAAAGAAAAAGACACAAGAAAGACAGTACTATAAACTGTAAAAGCGTACCTGGCGAGTCTTCTTGTTCCATCACCTGAAATTTAAAAATGCATATGAGGGCATTTATAAAGAGGAGGAAAAGTAAAGTTCTGGTGGTTTTCCTAACTCTATGTTGTATTTTGGTGAATTCTTAAAAGTTTAATTAAGTATGATTTCATTGAGCAAAGTATATTAAGTTTAATAGACTTCTCAGGTATCCAACAAGTTAGGAGGAGAAAAAGCCTCGAGTCCATTTAAACTAATTATTTAACCTGAACAGTTAGCCAAAAAAAATTTTAGGCTTAGTGGTGTTTCAAGAATGTTTGATTATGTATATGTTATTTCTCTAATCCTCATTTAGTCAATTTTGATTTGGCCTAAGTCACCACTAAGCCCTTAAGATCTAGGTGAGTGTCTTAATTAATTTTGAAAATGTTAAGCTTTAAGTCGTCATGATTCATGATTTGGATTTTATTTGAAAATCAAAATAGGAGTATTAAATTGATTCATTGTTGATTTCAAAAGTCATACCCCTAAGTCCATAATCATTTAATTTTAATAAACTTTCAAATTTTAATAATTTAGAAATTTATTAACTTAATTAAGAAAGTGAGATTGGTTTCCAAACATCTAATAAATTGATTAAGATCAGAGGTTGGTCATTTCCTTCCTTGACTTAAGCCTAAATGTTAATTAAAGCTAAATTTCCAAAATTACACATTTGCCCCTAAGACTCTAACACTTCATAATTTGTCAAATTCAATTCAAATGACTTTGAAATTTTTATCTTACCTCATTCATGGGTCAATTAAGACATCAGAGAAGAAAATGAGATTTTTCGGAATTTAATTTATTTTATATAATTATTTTTATGCAAAAATAGGATTTTTCAAAGAAAATTCCTAACTTGACCAACGTAAATTTTAATCCCTTGAAATTTTTACTGGAGGTGGACCTAGACCAGAAAAGTCTTTGGACCAAATTTCATAATTTTTTAAATTCTCTGTGATTTATCAAAATTATTTTAATTTCTCGGTTATTTAGTAAAAATAAAATATTTTAAATGATGAAAATTAAGTTTTGTGCCTTTGAAAATCTCTCTGAGGTTAGAGAACCCAGAGGAGAAAATTTCATATTTTTTTATTTTTATTTGATTTATTGGAATTATTTTAGTGAAAACTCATTTTTAGCCTTTAAAAAAATTATTTTTAAGCTTTGAAATTCAATATCTTTATTTAGAAAATCAGGAAAAATATTCTAATTGTTTTTAAGTGATTATGAAGCAATTTAGAACATTTCCATGAATTTTGTTATTTTTGTGTTTTTTTATATTAGGAAGCAATTTAGAACATTTCCATGAGTTTTATTATTGTTGTGATTTTTATGGATTTTTAATTATTCAAATATTTAAAATAGGCCAAAAATTAAGTTTTTATTTTAAATATTATTTTATTTTTAGAAAACATATTTAAAATAGGCCAAAAATTAAGTTTTTATTTTAAATATCATTTTATTTTTATAAAATACCTATTTAAAATAGGCCAAAAATCAAGTTTTTACTTTAAATATAATTTTATTTTTAGAAAATATTCCTGATTTTTAAAATAGGCCAAAAATTAAGTTTTTATTTTAAATATTATTTTATTTTTATAAAATATCCATGATAGGCTAAAAATCAAGTTTTTATTCTAAATATTATTTTATTTTTATAAAATATCCCTGATCATAGAGAACTCAAAAAACTATGCTTCATAATTTAGAACCTAAACTTGTAAAATATAGCTCTCTGTATAGGAACCTCCTCTGACTTTGGAAAAATCAGAGGATGCTTCCCTTGACAAAGGCTACAACATGCCAAAATTTCAAGCCAATGTGATGTATCAATATGCATGGAGAATCAAATGATACCAAATAATTTTTAATTAATTATGCATCAAATGAACTTGAAATTTATTCCACATTATTCTCTTCTGTTTACTGAGCAAAAATGTATTTTTATTTTATTTTTGTGATTTTTCTACATTAAGTTATGAATTTTTGAAGTTTAAGGAGTTTAAATAAAAAGAAAAAGCCCTATTTTTCTATTTAAACCGCGCGTGCTGACTAGATCCTAGGCAGCTCTGAAACTCCACGCGGCGCGCCTCTATTTGACGTCGCCGTCCACGCCAGCAGCCACGCATCCCGCTGTTTATGCTCTAAAGCGCTATCCGGCTCAAACTCCTTCATCCATTTGATACACGCTCGATCAAACGACTCCCTGTCATCGTCCCTGATAGAATGATCCCGTGACCGTCCATACTAAAACTCTAAGATCTCAACCTAGACTCGACCAAATCACTTCGGGTTTGGCCCTATGGACTCTTATAAGTGAGACGAACACATCCATACGGTAATCATGCAATTAAATTAATCCTAATCAAATGGAGAATCGAAATAGGCTCAGGATGAAGTGAGGTTTTATACCTTTGCTCTGAGAAGTGAAGCTTCGATCAGAGGGTCTTGGCACGTTTTTTGTGATCTAAAGAGGCTAGGGATTGAGTCTATGGTTTTGGTGTAAGGCCTAGGTATAAATTTGGTCACGACCAGATTTGGGTGTTGGTATGGTAGAGGCTCTGTGGAAGGGGAATTTTATGGGGCTTTGGCTTCTTTCACTATTGTGAAGGTGTGGGTAGAGTTAATTTGAGTTTGGATGGACTGTGGAGGTGTATTGGGTTTTGTCCTGGTTTCCGGCAAGGTTCCAAGTTCAAAATTGAGCTCCGGTAATGGGAATTGGTGAGGGAAAACATGGTTGGGATGCACTGAGGGGATCTTAGGGAAGCTCTGTGTGAAGTTTGGAGAGGCCTCCCTGAGAGGCACTGAGGGGATCTTAGGGAAGCTCTGTGTGAAGTTTGGAGAGGCCTCACTAAGGAAATTTCAGCACACCTCCCATGGTTTTNCAACATTAATTGGGGCCAACTGACTAGGCTATGGGTTCAACTTGGTGAGATTAGGTAATGTGGCCAAAGTTGGGGTTTTAACCTAACTCAAAATTGAGCTCAAATCATGGGCCAATTAGGCTGGGATGTAGTTTAGTTTGGTCATATCAAAAGTTAATTTGAGTTTAGGATTAAAATTGTGGTCAATTGAGATCTAATTGATGGACATTTGAGTTGGAATTGCGGAAATTTGGGTCTTTAAAGGCAAATTTGGGGATTTTGGTTAAATATGGTCAACTTGGCCAAATTGGGTCATTTGGTAGTTGAGAAAAATAAATTAGAAATATTTGGGATTTATTGATATTTTCTGGGAATTTTTGGAATTTTTGAGATTTTGGGTTAGGGAGGGGGATTTTGGTAATTTGGCCATCTTTGGGTATTTTGGGTAAACTTAGAAATTTTGGCAAAGTTTAGGTTTTGAAGGGTGTTTAGGTAATTTGGGGTGCTCAGGGGCAAAAGGGGTATCTTGATAGAGTTGGAGTGCCAACTACCATCAATAAGTCAGGGACCAATGGAAACCCCATTTTGGGTCCTCTATGTAGTGGTCTTAGCAAAACCATAGCCCTAGGGCTAGTAGGTTTAGGGGACCATCTACATGAGTATCCCAAAAGATTAAGGGACCTAGGCTAGAAATTTAAGTTCAGGGTTGTGAGTGATTGTGGGTACAGATAAGTGTAGTGAGTGTCTCAGCTCTAGACCAACACCCAGGGTCAACCTTAAGGTCCAGCAGTCCTAAGGGTGATTCATCTTGAGTTTCCTTCATAGTGACCCCACCTACTAAGTATTTCGAGGTTGAAACCAACATGTGGAACTTCAAGTTGAGTTGGAAGAGTTTGGAATTTCTAGTGGTGAGGGTGCCTTTTCTAGTTTTCTAAGAATAGTCAATAGTAAAATCCTATGGCTAGACCTTAGGCTACTAAAGAGGAAAAAACTAAACCTCAACAAAAAATGAGGTCAACAAAATGTGTATAAAAATACTATATATTTTAGGTGTATTAAAATCCTCCAAACTTAAGATGTTACTTGTCTTCCAATGACTTTTCAATCTTTAAAAATCAACATAAGAAGATAATATATATGAGTTTCTTTATGAGTTACCAAAATTTAAATTTAGAAATATATTAGTCCAATTTAGAAAAAAAATATTAGTAAATGAGACCAAACTTAAGTTTAGAAATTTTTAATGTTAAGAAATATGAAAATATGAGTTCCTATCTAATTCAGAAGTATTGTAGATTTTCCAAATATATAATTTAGGCATTTTATTATCTTCACTTTAAAAAAATTTATTAAGCATAAATTTACTTACTATATTATATCCTTAAGCTTAAAAGTTTCTCAAGTCTTATACTTTAAAAAGATCAGATGTGGAACCAATTTTGGATTAGGCACTAATCCTCAAGCTTCTCCTCCCTTTTATTTTTCTTCTCATTTTCATTTTCATTTTCATTTTCATTTTTTTTTCAGGCAAGGATTACGATAATTGTATAGGCCTTTAATGGTTTTAAATTCAACTCTCCCTTTCCTAAAGCAAAGAGTTGATAATTTTATTTTACTTAAAAAACATAATAATAGTTTTCAAACTTAATTTCAATAAAAGAAATTTAAGTTCTAAAAATAAAAGGACTAAATTTTTCAAAAATACAATTTTTCTTAATAAAGATAGTTAGACTATATTTAACATTTTCCGCACTAAAAATTTTTAACTTTAAGTTTTTCTTCACTACTGTAAATTTTAACTAAATTCTCTCACTCATTTCTAAAATCAAAATTTCCTTCCCTAATATAGCTTTTTATATATAGTANGATGAGGTGCCATGGGGATGGCTCTCGGTTTTGAGATTTTCCGGTCACTAGGCTGGCCGGCCAGCCAGGGGGAGGTGGCTAGGAGCTCAGGGAGCTCATGGGAATATGTTACAACAATTTAGTGCAATAATACCTAATTTTTGTAAAGATATCTTAAACACGTACATTTTTGGAAGTAATATCCCTTGATTTGGAAGACCTTTGGTCCATAGCTTGATTTAGGTGGTTTCATGGTGTTTGGACTGGTCACTAAGTCCAAGTAATGGCTGGGGTGGAGTTAATTTGGTGACTTTAGGGTGGTTAGGTCACATTTAGTGCATGGGTCCAAGTGGGTGCAAATGACCAAAACTTGGGTTTGGGCTAGGTTAGACATGTCAATTAGCCTAAATAAATGTTGCATTTGGTGTAGATGATCATAAGGAACAACTTTGGTAAAGAATGGAAGTGGTTTTGAGCTCAATTGAAGGGTCAATTTGAGGGAATTTTGATTTTTTAGTCAATTTGGTCATGTTGGGCTAGGCTTGGGTCTAGCTTGGGTTAGCTTTGGGCTAAGTCCAAATTGATTATTGTAAATGGTAAATAGTGATCTCATAAAGATTTTTAAATATGAATTGGATTCCAATTTGGGGGTTAAGGCAATCAATTGGATGAAATTTGGGGACTTAGTCAATTTGGGGCTAAATTTGAGAATTTTGGATTTAAGCCAAAGTCAAATGGATTTGAGGCTTCACCAAGGCCAATTGATGGTTGATTTTTATGGGTAGGAATGCTATTAAGATTTTTTAACATCAATTGGGGCCAATTGACTAGACTATAGGTTTGATTTGGTAAGATTAGGTCATATGGTCAAAATTGGGGTTTTGACCTAAATCAAAATTGGGCTCAAATCACGGGTCAATTAAGCTTTGAATTGGTTTAGTTTGGCCATATCAAAAGTTAATTTGAGTTTAGGATTGAAATTGGGGTCAATTGAGATCAAATTGATGGACATTTGAGTTGGATTTGAGGAAATTTGGGTCTTTAAAGGCAAATTTGGGGATTTTGGTTAAAGATGGTCAAATTGGCCAAATTGAGTCATGTGATAGTTGAGAGAAATGAAATTGGGAATATTTCAGATTTATCGAGATTTTCTAGGAATTTTTGGGATTTTGGGCCCAAGAGGGGTATTCTGGTAATTTGGGGGTGTTTTAAGGGTAAAAGGTCAAGATGGGTATTTTGGTAGAGTTGAGGTACCAACCATCACCAACAAGCCATGGACCAATGAAAGCCGCATTTTGGGTCCCTTACATAGTGGTCTTAGCCAAACCATAGCCATATGGCTGGTAGGTTTAGAGGACCATCTACATGAATATCCAAAAAAAGATCAAAGGACCTAGGCTAGAAATTTGAGTTCAGAGTTGTGAGTGATTGTGGGTGCAGATAAGTGTTGTGAGTGCCTCAGCTCCAGACCAACACCCAGGGTCAACCTTAAGTTCTAGCAATCCTAAGGGTGACTCATCTTGAGTTTCCCTCATAGTGACCCCACCTACTAATTATTTAGAGGTTGAGACCAACATGTGGAACTTCAAGTTGAGTAGAGAGGAATTTGAAATTTCTAGTGGTGAGGGTGGTTTTTCTAGTTTTCTAAGAATATTCAATTCTATGGCTAGACCTTAGGCTACTAAAGAGAAAAAATTAAACCCTTAACAAAAAATGAGGTCAACAATAACGTATAAATAATATAATATATACCCCATAAAAATATAACTTTGATATATAAAAGGGTACAATTCACATATACATAAATTACACATTTTGTACACATAATTCAACCTTCACAACTTTCATAGAAAACTACAAGGAAATGAACTCTTTGTTCAACTATAATTGACATGAACAACTCTTTTTTAGAAGAGTCCTTAAGAAACTAGATAGAGTATAAATACAGTAAAATGTCATTTTAAACTTAAAGTACCCCATCAAACGTTCTAATGCAATCATAAATTGAAGTATATTCACAATTTGAACTAGATGTAGAAGATATATTTGAGCATGTCATAAGTGTTTGAGAAATCCAATTCTTTACAAAAAAAAATGCTTAGGTTGTCTTCTTTCTACCCCACACTAGAATGTTGGTGCTTCGTATCATTAGAATTTATGCACTCATTTGTGGTATAATATGGACCTTTCTCACGGTCATTTGAAATTTCACTTTGTTCACTTACTCCATGGGTACTAAAATTAATAGGGGCTTCCAGACCTTGAGCATTTTTTCCATAGGCATCAGTAGAGACTTACCCATCGAACATCAAGTCAAGCTTCTCCTCAAATTCTGGATCAATGCTACAAAGTTTAGATTCATTTGCTTTCAGGTCAACCTACATTTCATTGAACTAAAAAAAAATATTTATATTGTCATATACATACTAAGTAAATTAACTTCTCCTCCATTTTTTTCTTTTATCATTCATCTAAAGTATCGATAGGTTTTCTTCTGTGTTCCAACCCAGCTTAGTTTATCCATGCTTCAGTTCCTTCCATAGTTTCCAATCTTTTTATTTGGTCTCATTCATTTTTAAGTTGACTTCTTTCATATTCTCTTCTACATTTCTCATGAAATTTAATACTATTTTCTATCAACCTTCTTTGTTAAAATATTGTAGGTCGATTACCTAGTTTTTCCTCTTTCAAACAAACATAACTTGATTTATCCATTATAACTCACTAGAGAATAAATTTTATATGAAAATGTGAGAAAAGATAATTTGTAAAAATATGCAATATAAGCTTAGCTTCCGTCCATAAAATTTAAAAAAAAAAGAAGTTTAACTTTAGGAAAAAATATCATAACTAATAGTCAATATAAAGAGACAAGTAATTTGCAATTAGAACAAGGCAGAAACCCAATAAAAATAAGATCTTAGTTGCCTTAGAACAATTCAGAACAAATTGATATATATATAAAAGTATAGCAACATAAATGCCTTATAGAAAAGCCTCAAGGCCATATGACTCATCATAATTCTCCAAAAAATTATAATCATTATATAATAAGAAATGCATCTAACTGAAAAAGAATGGCAAGTTATCAAAAGATATTAACGAGTAATGTCCCTGGGCATAAAATAAAAACCAATGATGTGTTTATATATCTTCATGAGGGTTTTCACAAGGGAATGTCAACAACTATGGCCATCATATATCGTCGACTTCAACTATTCTAAATGCAGCATTCCAATATGCTACCAAAATTCAAGTATTGTCAACATCATGAGTCTTATATCCCTATTCTTGAAATCCAATATAGTAAGAGTAAGAAAATTAATTACTACAATTCATTGTAGGCTCATAAATGTGAGATAGATAACATTCAGTAGAAAGGTGTGAACTAGATAGTATCCACTAGTAAATGTTGGATAAATTCAACACATTTCTCTTAAAAGAACTAGGGTAAAAATGACATTCAGAAAGTTGAAACACTATACAACAATAAGGCCATAGCAGCAACTTAGCCCTAACAATGTAGACTAGAGAAGAAACATTAGAAATTAACCACGCATCTAAAAAACTATTCATCTAAAAAACAACAGAGATGATTTAATGCTCAAGCCCAAAAATTCATAAAGTATAATAATATGGTTATCTAACAATATGTAACCCATACAAATAACAAAGAAGAATCACATCCTTCCATGCTTGAGGCCATTCAAAGGAACCTAATTGCACAATTGCCATGAGCAGGGCCACAAATTGTTCCATCCAAAGGTAAACTTTGACTACAAATAACAAAGAGAAAGTGGATAAAAGGAGAAAAGTAAAGATAAACTTGGAAGGGAGAGACTTATAGGAAAGGGATGGAGAAACTTGTGTGGAATAGAATGAACTGTGAGACTTCACAGATGTGGAAAAATCTCAAATCCTTCTTCTCATTTTTTACCATCACTTTGGACTCAAAGCCTATAGTTGTGGAGATGGGGTGAGTGTTGGGAGGGTTATGGATCAACTATGAGAGTTGGAAGCAAAGACATATGGGGAAGTGAATGAGGAACAAGCTTGTTTGATCTAAAGTGAGAGACAAGCTAGGATGTTTATGTTGATTGAAACCTAGAGGGAGGTTGAACGGGGAAATGTTTGGAGAGTGACCTGACCAGCAGTTACGCGGTTATTTAGTTTCATGGCCTAAGACTTGACCTAGTTTCTTTAGGCGAAAAGTGTATAAAATGGATATATTTTAGAGTTTTGAATTTGAATTATAGTTTACATGCTAGGGGTTCTACGCAAGTATATGTATCGTTAAAGTAATCTAGGGTTTTTTTAAACCAAAGTATCGATCTCACAGAAAAGCGAGGTAAGAAATTCTTTAGGCTAAGTTCTAGTCTATTACTATCAAGTCATAGTTTGGAATGTAGACTAAGGATGTTTTTTTTTTCCAACAACTACACCTAAATGCAAACCTAAATTTAAAGATAAACCTAACTAGATAAATTGGTTTGGTAAATTTTGAGATATTAAAAACTACCTTTCTCTAGCACTGATCTGATAATGTGCATGAATGGGATGCTTAGAATCTAATGTGGTCAGTGACAATAGGAGCAATCCTAATCTTAGCAACCACATCATCCAACTGAGTTTGCCTTCTCCTACCTCTAAGAAGATTTACAACCAAATATTTAAGAGGCAAAGAAACACATTTAAAACCTGTGAGATCATTAGCCCATGTTTTAATGTAGTTTTTGATATGTTTCCTAAAGTACATCAAACACTTGGCCTGGCTAAAGGTAAGCCCATATGTGTTTTGGAAAACCATTAAATTTTCATTAAAAGTTTTAAAACAGATTTAGAGGTATTGAAGAAAAGGATAGAATCGTCGGCATAAGCTAAATGACTTACTAAAAAATTAGCTTTGTGAGAGAAAGCATATAAGGATGTTGCACCTGCATTTTAGTGATTGACCAAGAGATAATCAAAAGCAATAATGAACATGGTGGGTGACAGCGGATCACCCTGACGAATCCCTCTTTTAGCAGAAAAGAAACCATACAAGGTGTCATTAATAAGCACACTGTAATTGTTATTAGCCAATCACCTTCTGATCAGAGAAACAAAAGAGCTATTGAATCCTCTAGCAATTAAGACATTTAAAATGAACTCCCAACTTATGGTATCATAGGATTTTTGGATATTCAGCTTGAGCACCATATTTTCCCCTCTGCATTTTCTATCCAAATCATCATTCAATTCCTGAGCCAAAAAGATATTATCAGTGATCTCCCTCCTCTTAATGAAAGCAGATTGCTACGGAGCAATAATATAAGGCAAATGAAGTTGCAGTCTAAGAACGATCAACATACTAATAACTTTAGAGATAGCAGAAGTGAGAGAGATAAGCCTAAAGTTCTCACATTTGTTCTTGTCTTTAGATTTAAGGATAAGCACAATAGGGGCAGAAGAAAAAAACATACCAGGATTATCTCCCGGAAAGAAACTTTGAATAGCAAGAATAACATCCTTTTTTATAATCTCCCAACAAGCCACATAAAACTTTGAAGTGAAGCCATCCAGGACTTTGTTACAACTGATATCTTTGAAAGCATTAAATATATCTTGTTCCGTAGGAATATATGAGAGGTCCAAGCCAACAAGATATTCTCTATTGTCTTCAAAAAGTGTATCATCCACAGGAAGCACCTGCATGTCAGCACCAATAAATCAGAGAAGTATTGTACAACATTATTATCAATCTCTTTCTCTGTAGTAATAATATTCCTTGTGTGGATATTATCTTTAGAATAGTATTAAGATTCCTTATGTATTTTATAGTGGCATTAAAATATTTAGTGTTGTGATCACTACAAGTAAATATTAAATCATTCGCTTTTTGATGCAGAAAATTCACTTCCAAATTAATAGCATCAAGAAGAGAAGCGTGAGCTGATGCCACCTCCTCCAACATATCCGGATCCCTAGCCATCTGAGCCTCCAAGAGGTTAACCAATTTCTCAGCTTCAGTGACCTTATGATGAACATTACCAAACACCTGCTTATTTCAGCCTTTAAGAGCACAAGCCACTTGTTTATGTAATTGCCAAAGAGTGTACCAAGGACTACCAGCCCCTTAGAAACTCCAATTCAGTTTAATCACGCTGCAAAAAGTATTATGAGAAGCCCACACATTAAGAACTCTGAAATGATAAGTAGAAGGTTTGTTAGTGAAAGCTAAAGAAGTCTAAATGGGATTTTGATCCGATGATGTATGATTTAAATGTAATACTCTCGAGATGGGATAGAACCCGAGGAAACCATGATTGTCAAATTACTGATCCAATCTTCGAGCCAATAAACCCCTTCTCCAATTAAGCTTAGAACTAGAAAAGCCCAAATAAAACAAACTAGCCTCCCTGATTTTACTACAGAAATGCTCCATGAGACTAAAGTCACAGGACCTACCACCCCTTCTTTCCTCAAGAGACTAAACCATATTAAAATCACATACCACTAGCCACTTATCATTAATGGCCTCCCCCATGCCTACTAATTTGTTCCACAATAAATACTTATCCTGTAAACTGGAGCTAGCATAAACAAAAGTAGTCCATCCCTAAACTCCTCCAACTGAAAGTGAGAAAGAACAAATTGTTCATCATCCTCGATAATGGAGAGATTAACCGTATGTTTCCCAAAAAACCCAGATTTTATTACTTTTATTCTAAAAGTAATTAAACTAGCTGAACTTGTTGATTATTCTATTCTTATTCATAGAAACCAAAGGCTCCAAAATCGTAAAAATGTAAATTTTATGAACCCTGCATAAATGCTTCAATCTATTGAGAGATGTAGGGTTAGATACTCCCTTAATATTCCAGATAAAAATATTAAACATGATGTCTAAGTCCTACCCTCCTAGCAGGTCTAGGTGGCAGACTAGAACGAGCACTATTCCTTTTAACTTGTTCCACATCATAATAATAATTCCCCTCCGGTATAATGTTAGCAACATTTAGATTAAGCGTCTCTTTATTTCTTTTATTCCTCCTTTTATGAACTTTTTGGATTTTCCATTCACTTTCTAAAATTCTAGTTGCTTCCTCAACATGAAAATGTAGGGTATTACCATAAATGGGTTTTCCATCTTCCTTATGCAAATGTCTAGCCGAAGTGAGCCACATCAAAGTCCTCCTCCGCAGGTGGGGGGTAAAGCATCCCCCTCCCCCCATAGGACCAATTCCACCACCCTCAATAACAACCTGATTTATAAGCCCAACATCCGAGGGACCCCCACATTCCCTCCCAACTGAGCTACCAAGATTGGTAGGGACAAAATTATTATCATTTATACTCAAGGGATTAAAATATCCACGTTATGCACATTAGCAATATCACCCTGCACATTATCTAGTTTTAAAGGTATATCATTTGCAGTGGTAGCCCCATCAGCCTTAATGCCTCTATTATTGGCTCTCATATCAGATTTAAGGATAAAATGCAACTTAAAACACTGAGATGCAACATGCTCAAAAATATAGCAATGTGAACAATAAGGGGAGTGTCGTTCAATTTCAACTGGTTGCCAATATTCTTTCCCTGCAGAGCCAATACAGATCTCGTCACAAAATGGTTGGTTAATATCTCTTACAACTAAAACACATGCTTTCAAAGGGCGAGTAAGAGCAAATGTAGAGTTATCCATTTTTAGAGGCTTCCCAAAGACATCAGCAGGGAGAGTAAAACCTCATGAATAAAACGATAGAGCTTAAGACCCGAAAACCGTAACCAAGCAGGGATAATAGGTGGCTCAATTTTAGGATCAAAATCAACAGACCATTTAAGTAATTTCATAAAACGATTTTCGATCCTCATCATATGTCTCGAAAAAATATGAGTATAGTCTTCATCATTAGAAAGTTGAATCAAAATTTGTCTTTCATCTAACAAACCAATCTTCAAAAAAACCTTATGTTTCATAATTTTAAACTCCTTACCAATTAATTCCAAAGGGGGGTGACCAAAACTAAACTTTCCAATCAGCGCAAGACGACAAGAAGAAGATAGAATGTTAGTTTCAACATCGGACATAAACAAAGCAAGCTTCTCATTCTTCATCTCCAACTTCCTTATGAAAGTATAATTACCTCCCAAATTTAACGACTCATGGAAAGCTTGCAGAAACTGAGAGGAACCAAAGGATCTCCACCCCCGTCAACCACAGCATCAAAAAAACTACGGGAGGGCGGCATACTAGTAACACAAAAACAGGAAAACCGAAAAAAAGAAAGATCTCACCAGCGTTCGGGCACCACCGATGAAGGAAAGTCATGATCGTTAGAGCACCCAGGAACCCTAGTAGTCACCATGCCGATTATATATATATATATATATTGTCGANAAATAAAACATTTAGCATCATATATAAATAAGCAGGAATGAAAACTAACTATAGCATGCTTGCAGGAATTTTTATATCCAAAATACGCAAGTACAAAAATAAAAAACATGAGTAAAATTTATTTTGATGAAAATTTTTAATTATTTAAAATACAGAGATTCATAAGACTTCTATACAATGGAGTATAACTAAAAAACAAATAAACATTCTAGCAAACAAACATGACTGCAATATAAAGAAAAATAACTGGTAGTAAATTAAAAATTTTAAACATCAGCTTAAACTAACAAGTTAGCTAAATTCTAAACCTTTATAAGATTCTAGAATTAAGTTTAAAAAACACTAACTAAATACACAAAACAACACAATTACCATAATTACTACCACTAAAACATTCTAACAACACTCAAATACAAATACATCACAGAAGGTATACTAAAAAAACACAACATAACAAAAACTAGCAGTCTCAATACTCTCAGCTGAGCTCAACAAAAAAGAGTACAGAATACCTGGACCATCCAAAGTTCATAATAACACATAAACAAAAAACAACATAAAATAAAAAATAGAGCTACAAATCCAACTAAGCATCATCTTCCTCATCACTATCATCACTATGCCAAGCAGCTGTAGGCTCATATGGTGGATATCTAGGGTACTGAGGAAATACTAGATCTCAGTTACCTCTATTGAGATGCTCCATAGTTGTGTTGTATTCCTCCTTATAATCACTTCTTCTTCTCATATACCCATCCACATGCTCTGCAAAATGCTCTAAGTTTGCCATTTTTTTATTGGTATAAATAACATTATTCAATATTCTTTTCATAAGCTGTGACTGAGTATCAGAACCAGAAGTCTGACCCCATGATGTAGAAGCATATAAAGTAGAGGCTCATGAAGTAGAGGCAGTAGAACTACTAGAGAATTCACCCTTCCAACTAAAAATAAAATGATGTGAATAAGTCTTCACATTCACACTGGTAATAGGCTTCAATGGTTGTAAGATCTCCTCCTAGCTGTCATATCTGACACCAAGCTGCTCACATAATGAAAAGATCAAGGACGCAAATCCCAAACCTGCGGTTGTAGCACCGAAGGCAGAACTGATAATAACTCCATAAATCAATCCTCTAATATCAATAGGCTTGGACTATTGAATACAGTAGTTCAAAGTTGCTCTCTCTTGAGTCACTTCACTCAAATGATTTGTAGGTAGCAGAAGAGCAGAAATAAAATAATGTCATGCTTTTGCATTAGCATCCAACTTAAAGGCAGAAAAAATTACTCTTCTTTCATTCGTAATCTTCCATAATCCTCTCCAAATAGTTAAAGATGATATAATCTCATCTAGCTTCTCAGTAGGACTATAGTTTGCATAAAAACACAAAGTACTAGGAGGCAAATGATAAAACTGATTAATTACCTCAGGAGAAAATGGTACTATTTTCCCCCTCACTATGAATCCTTCTTCATCAACCTTCGAGAGATTAACATAGAATTCTCGTACAATAAAAATCACGGCGACAGCAGAAAAATAACAAAACTGCTCCCACTGGCGGCTAACAATCAACTCTTCAACTGCTCCTCCTGGACTTCTAAAACATGGCTCATGAATTAGTTTTCTTGTATGCAGTGCATCGCTATACCTATTCTGAGATCTCGAATTAACAAATTTACTCGAATCGAATGAAGCTTTCCCCTTGCTTCTTTTCATTCTCGGTGCCATTTTCTAAAAATTTGTTTAAAATTCAAAATAAATTCCACAATTAACTCCAAATCACTAAACTCAACTTCTAAAAGCTTAAACAAACAAATCTATGCATTTCCCATCAAATTTTCCAAAATTTTCACAATGAATAGTGATTTTCGGGTAGCTTATGATTTTGCTCAAAATACATGGTGAAAATAAACGATTTTTGCATAGAATTGAAGCTCTTACCTCAAGAAGATCAAGTCTAACAAATTCGGCTTGAATCCACCAAGAAATCTTCAAAATAGGTGATGCCCTAGTCTAGAAATTGTGAAAAATTGGGGAAGAAGGCAGCAAAGGAGAAAAAATGGAGTTTTTTGGATTAAAAACTCACTAAAAATCGTTCGTGAACCAGTTTTCATGAATCGGCGCGTAAGCACGAAGGATTCGACACTTTGGCACCAGTCTATCTATTTAGGCAGCACTTAAGCGTGGGTTTTGGTGCTTAGACGCCAGTGCACAAATTTTGATTTTTTCCATTTAAGTGAAATGCACTCCTAGCCTAAGTCAACCAACCGTCTATGGTCTCAAAACACTGTATATACTATTTTCTTCCTCTTATCTCTTATCTTACTCAAGTTTTACCAATCTTGGCTAATTTGATTCAACACTAAATAACATAAAATTTCACACAAACAGAACACTTACATTAATTCACAAATGATTACAAACACTTTCAAATACATAGATTCTCAATCAAAACAGTCTCAGATGAGAAAATTCCTAACATAAAACTAGACTTTCATAACATTAAGTATTTCATAACAGCAGTCCTAAGGGTGATTCATCTTGAGTTTCCCCCATAGTGACCTCATCTACTAAGTATTTAGAGGTTGAGACCAACATGTGTAACTTCAAGTTGAGTAGAGAAGAGTTTGGAATTTCTAGTGGTGAGCGTACCTTTTCTAGTTTTCAAAGAATAGTCAATAGGAAAATCCTATGGCTAGACCTTAAGCAACTAAAGAGGAAAAAACTAAACATCAACAAAAAATGAGGTCAACAAATGGACCCCCAATAGGTGGGGTGTGCTGGGCAAGCACACCGCACGTATTGGCATTGACCGAGGAGATCAACAAAAACTAATACAAACTCCTAAGTCAAAAGACTTGGAAGTACGCGTAGAGTTGTGTGTGTGATTTTTTTCTGCTATGGAATTAGCAGGTGAGTGTTTGATCAAGTCAAGAAGTAGGGACTCTCGCTGGGGATTGGAGAGTGGAATCTAAGTTATGAAATTTTAGAATGTTCTAGAGGATAGGAACCAGTATGCAAATGCTAACCTCGAGGTGGGAACTGAAATTTTAATATCAATTCAAAAGGAGAGAGAGATTCAGAATGTAAGGACTGACCTCGAATGTAATGAATCAAAAATGTAGGACTGAGAAATGAAATGTATGTCAATTATCAAAAGAGAGTGTCAGAATGTAAGGACCGACCTCAAATGTAATGAATCAAAAATATGAAAATGAGAATTGAAATGTATATCAATTCTTAAAAGTGTGTGTCGGAATGTAAGGACCAACCTTGAATGTAATGAATAAGAAATGTGAAAATGAGAATTGAAATGTATATCAATTCTCAAAAGAGAGTGTCGGAATGTAAGGACCGACCTCAAATGTAATGAATCAAAAATATAAAAATGAGAATTGAAATGTATATCAATTCTCAAAAGAGAGTGTCAGAATGTAAGGACCGACCTCGAATGTAATGAATCAGAAATGTAGGACTGATTCGGAAATGAGAATTGAAATGTAGGTCAATTCTCAAAAGAGAATGTCGGAATGTGAGGACCGACCTCAAATGTAATGAATTAGAAATATGAAAATGAGAATTAAAATGTATATCAATTCTCAAAAGAGAGTATCGGAATGTAAGGACCAACCTCGAATGCAATGAATTAGAAATATATGACTGATTCGGAAATGAGAATTGAAATGTAAGTCAATTGTCAAAAGAGAGTGTCAGAATGTAAGGACCGACCTCAAATGTAATGAATCAAAAATATGAAAATGAGAATTGAAATGTATATCAATTCTCAAAAGAGAGTGTTGGAATGTAAAGACCGATCTGGAATGTAAATGAATCAGAAATGTAGGACTGATTCAGAAATGAGAATTGAAATGTAGGTCAATTCTCAAAAGAAAGCAGATTCGGAAATGAGAATTGAAATGTAGGTCAATTCTCAAAAGAGAGTGTCAGAATGTAAGGATCATTCAGAAATGAGAATTGAAATGTAGGTCAATTCTCGAAAGAAGGTGTCGGAATGTAAGGTTTCGGAAATGAGAATTGAAATGTAGGTCAATTCTCAAAAGAGAGTGTCGGAATGTAAGGACCTCGGAAATGAGAATTGAAAGTAGGTCAATTCTCAAAAGAAAGTGTCGGAATGTAAGGACCGGCCTCGGAAGGTGTCGGAATGTAAGGACCGACCTCAAACGTAAAGAATCAGAAACTTAGGACTGATTGGGAAATGAGAATTGAAATGTAGGTCAATTCTCAAAAGAAAGCGTCAGAATGTAAGGACCGACCTTGAAAGTGTCGGAATGTAAGGACCAACCTCAAATGTAAAGAATCAGAAATGTAGGACTGATTCAGAAAATGAGAATTGAAATGTAGGTCAATTCTCAAAAGAGAATGTCGGAATGTAAGGACCGACCTTGAATGTAATGAATCAGAAATATGAAAATGAGAATTGTAATGTATATCAATTCTTAAAAGAGAGTGTCGGAATGTAAGGACTGACCTCGAATGTAATGAATCAGAAATATAGAATTGATTTAGAAATGAGAATTGAAATGTAGGTCAATTTTCAAAAGAGAGTGTCGGAATGTAAGGACCGACCTCAAATGTAATGAATCAGAAATGTAGGACAGAGAATTGAAATGTATGTCAATTATCTAAAGAGAGTGTTGGAATGTAAGGACTGACCTCAAATGTAATGAATCAGAAATATGAAAATGAGAATTGAAATGTATGTCAATTCTCAAAGAGAGTGTCGGAATGTAAGGACCGACCTCAAAAGTAATGAATCAGAAATATGAAAATGAGAATTGAAATGTATATCAATTCTCGAGAAGGTGTCGGAATGTAAGGACCGACCTCAAATGTAAAGAATCAGAAATTTAGGACTGATTTAGAAATGGAGGGTGTCAGAAATGTAGGACTGATTCAGAAATGAGAATTGAAATGTAGGTCAATTCTCAAAAGAAAGTTTCGAATTTAAGGACCGACCTCAAGAAGAATCAGAATTTAGGACTGATTCGGAAGTGAGAATTGAAATGTAGGTCAATTCTCAAAATATAGAAATGTAGGTCAATTCTCAAAAGAGAGTGTCGGAATATAAAGCCCGACCTCAAATGTAATGAATCAGAAATGTAGGACTGATTCAGAAAGTGTCGGAATGTAAGGTCCGACCTCAAATGTAAAGAATCAGAAATTTAGGACTGATTCAGTCGGAATGTAAGGACCGACCTCGAATGTAATGAATCAGAAATGTAGGACTGATTCGGAAATGATAATTGAAATATAGGTCAATTCTCAAAAGAGAATGTTGGAATGTAAGGACTGACCTTGAATGTAATGAATCAGAAATGTAGGACTTATTTGAAAATGATAATTGAAATGTATGTCAATTCTCAAAAGAGGGTTGGTAGTGTTGAATTTACAGAAATGTATCATGTGAAAAAGGTTGATCCTATTGAAGGAGATCTGTAAAGCTTTGTGAGCTTATGTGCAGAATGTGAAATTCTGCGGGGATGTGCAGAGAGTTAGTGTAGATAACGATGGTTGTGTTGCGCGCACAGAGAGTAGGAAATTCCAAAAATGGAAGAATCCACTCAACATGTTTGTTTTATTTTCTTATTATTTTTATCACATTTAATTTTTCAAAATATATTTTTAAAGTTTTAATTTTAATTGGTTGATTTTCAAAAGAAATTTGTTTTGTTATTCACTCATTTGTGATTATTTTTCATTTATGTTTTATTTATTGTTGAAGATTTGTTGTTTTGTTCTTTGTTCATTGAAATTCTGAACCATCGCATGGTTCACGGATTTCATCCATCATATAAAAAGGCAACTAAAAAAAAAGGCACAATTTGAGAGAAATTTCCATTTTTGCTCCAAAAGAGATGTCATAAATTAGACATAGGCCAACGCCTCAAAAGGTACATTATGTAATCCACGTCGAAATACATTGAGAATCATCTCATGTTGTGAATAGATCGTAGACTGAATATATCAGATACATTTCATGTTGTTAAAAGAAAGAAAGTGAACCCTCTGTACCAGGTATGTTGAGCTCCTGATCAAGGAGACCTTCTAAGTCATGCTCCAGGATAAGAGTTCCCTTCGTATGTACTTAGAGGTACAACCTTCTCATAGCTCGTACAGAAATAACTCCTCCAATTATGGGTCCTGCTAGAATCCATACGGTATTTTACTGTTGTCCATTTTGCAGTAGGTTACAGACACCCTACGGTGTCGTACTCCTGGAATGCAGTGCTTGGCAATGTCTGCACCATTGCCCTTCAGGACCAAAACCGAACCAACTGGCAATGGAATCTCCACAGCTCCTCTGAATTTTCCAGGGCTGACAACATCAATTTCTTTTCCAAATAGAATATTTCTTTTACTCATGAATGAGAACGTGCAGAAATGTCTCACAAAATTGTGATGATTGATGTGTGGGGGAATGCAGTCACCTTCTTCATAAATGTTAATGGTGCAACTGTTGGGAATGCAAGTAGCAGGTAGAATATTCCACTTGACCATTCTATTGATAATCCATTTTATCATTGGTGACAACGGATCCACTTGGTCGTATTTGAGGATCGCAGGCAGATTCCCCTGTCTGTCGTTCGTGAAGTTGCAGCAACAGCCGCATTGGATGGTGATTCTTCCCTTTCCCCTCATCCATTTCTTTAGCTCGGAATATGTCCTTTCCATGAGAAGGCCCACTCGGCCTCTATCCTTCAAATTGAAGATACAGTCTAGAATGCTTTTCTCATTACTTTCAGAAAAAACCTTGGTATATAGCTCCAGGCCTTTCAATATGTTGACGAACTTCCCCTAAACTTCTTCATAAAACTCAAACTCTCTTTTATTCACCTGAGTTATTTTGTAGTATTCCATCATACCGAGAGTCGGAAGTTGTCGCGGCCGTTCCTTCCTTCGAGCATTGGTAGGAACCCAAACTGGTGCTGGTTGATCTGGAACATGAGATTCAGCCTCTAGTGGGATGTATGACCCTGGGCTCCATGATATACATTCGTCTATCCCTAGCGGGATATATGGCTCATCTATCGTGAAGTCTGAAGTCTGAGACCTATTAGTGCTTGAAGTGTATTCTTCCAATGTACTGAAGTGTTGTAAATGTAGAACGTTGCAATCCGTGCATTCTACAAATGCGCCCGTGACTGATGTCCCGGCTGGTACCTCAACGTTGCATGTTGGGCAACCCTTGCATAAGATATCTAGAACTGGGAGCACATCTGATTCTGTCACAAATCCTAATGCTTCATTTGTAGTGGGTAGGCTAGCAGAAGTTTCTCTCAGATATGGGTCGTAAATATGCCCCTCAAGAATGGGGGTAAGAAAATTGTTCACGTCTCTCTAGCGTTTGCATTCCTGTCATAGAAAGGCTCCTGCTTCTTTCGACTGGAATTTCTGCGTTGCGTCTTGCGGAGCAGAGTATTCGGCAATCGTTCATTACAGGCAGCTATCATGTCCCTTATTGGAGTAGCTACCATGGAGGGCAGACGGCTGGGCCCCTTCGTTTGCATGACACATTGTCTTGAGTGGTTACCCTCAATAGTGAAGGCAGTCCCTCCTTTTCTTTACTTCTAACTACGTTCAATAAAGGACCCACGTAGTCCATATCAATGTGGTTGAAATCCATGTTGAAATCTATGACACCTCCTTGCGGTGCCATCTCCGGTTCCAGCCGTCCTGGAAGGCAAAGATCAGCCTCTGTCCTGACATTTTTCTGCAGACGACATGAAAAATGTTAGTGGGTCGAAGCTTGGCATGAATAAGAACAAAACAAAGTATTTATTAAAGTAAATTTTAGTTTTTTTTGGTGAAGAGGATTATTTCTTTTTTATGTGCGAGTTTCATTTAATTTAGTAGGGTATTTAAATTCAAAAGTAGAAAAGAGAACGTGTGAAAAAAAAAATTCTCAAAATTTTCATTATAGTGAGGTTAATTACAAAATTTGGACCCGGTCGTAGATATTTGGCCACATAGATAACCCTAAAATAATCAAAGTTTCAAAGAAAGCAGAAGCAAGCGACATTAAGTAGCATCAGGTTGCGTAATAGGTTTTCAGGTATCGTCTATTTATCTTGTTTGGGCATCGATTGAAACTTCATTAAATTGTGGCATTAAATTGAAATTTAGAGTTTAGTGTTGTATGTGCCATATCTGCATTTCTTTATATCTTCATTTCAGTTTAGTGTTGAGATTAAGTGTGAATTCTTCTCTAAGAGTGTTAGAGAAGGAGAAAAGTGAGAGATTTCTTCTTTCTTCATTTCCTAGAAGAGGCTACAAGGGATTTGCTTTGAGAAAGAGTTTCAGATAAGTGTTATTTATTTATTAGTGTTGTATGAACTTTATTTTATATATGAAATTTATGCTTTGTTATATCTTTCTCATGAAGTCTGAGTAGTTTACTTTATCGTTCTCCACTTTCTTTTATATATGAAATTTGTGTTTTTTTGTATCTTTATCATGAAGTCTGAGTAGTTTACTTTATCTTTCTCCCTACTCTATATGGTGAAATGAAGAGATAATATGGATGTGCCAATATTAAAATATAAAATAAATTGTGATGCTTTTTTAACTCCGAACTTAATTTACTTTTCGATCTGGCCAATTGAATTGCTAAAATATGTTGTGAAACATATGATCCGGGAAATGGAGTATGAGTTTTACAACAGAGTGAGGATCACATTTGATTCCATGAAGGAGAACTTCGTTCATGGAATTAAATGCAAATAAATAGGGAAATATACTTTGTTGTGTGTAGAATTGGAGAATCTTTATGGTGACAGACTAAAATCCCCAATTCGGTCTTAGTGTTTAAAAAATAAAACGAGAGTTAGCCTTCATGTGAAGGAAGTAGAAGCTCTGAAGTGGGAGCCAATATCCTCCTAACCTGGGATTAGCCAATGATTTTCTGTAATACTGTATTAGGGTATAGAATTAAAATTGTTTCTATTTGACACAATACATATTTAAACTATTTATCTCATCTCATTTTAACAAAACTTCGTTGTAGTGGGAAAAATACTTTTTCACATAAGAAATCTTAATCACATAGTCATAGTTTAATAGTTTAATAGTTACTGTTTAAATTATATATTTCAGTTTTGTTAATAGTTAAATAATTTAGTTCAGATAATATCTCAACATTCAAAATTAGTGATAGTAATTTCATTTTGATTTTCTGTGAATTTCCTAGTAAATTTATCATTTCAAATTTAAACCTTCTCCATGGGATCGATATTTGGGGCTTAAATAGAAAGTTTTTTATTACTTGATAACGATACATATACTTGCGCAGAATCCCAATATTATTTAACTTTCTAATTCATAAAATATTGCATCAAGCTTTTGACATTGTTGCATAGCGGAGTCAAATATATAATTTTTACACAACTACATAATTTCGGGATCACACTGCTTAATCCAATATCAAAATAATGACATTTCTTTATATCTGCAAAATTACTCCCTACCATGAAGATTAGTAGAGTTACAAGAGAAATTGTCATTTTAAAATATTGCATTCAAATGGAAAAACTCATTGATGTGGGGTCGATTATTTTCAAATATGTTATAGGTATTATTATGAATGGGCCAATATATGTATTGAGGCATCCTTACATAATTTTCCTACTTTGCAGTCAATCTCAAGTTCCGTATGAAAGTTGGGAGAAAGTTNACATTTGAAATTAGTGACAGTAATTTCATTTTGATTTTCTGTGAATTTCCTAGTAAATTTATCATTTCAAATCTAAACCTTCCTTGTGGGATCGATATTTGGGGCTTAAATAGAAAGTCTTTTATTAATTGATAATTATACGTACACTTGCGTAGAATCCTAATATTATTTAAATTTCTAATTCATAAAATATTGCATCAAGCTTTTGACATCGTTGCATTGCGGGGTCAACTATATAATTTTTACACAACTATATAGATCCGGGATCACACTACTTAATCCAATATCAAAATAATGACATTTCTTTATATCTGCAAAATTACTCCCTACCATGAAGATTAGTAGAGTTACAAGAGAAAGTTTCATTTTAAAATATTGCATTCAAATGGAAAAACCCTTTGATGTGGGGTCGATTATTTTTAAATATGTTATAGGTATTATTATGAATGGGCCAGTATATGTATTGAGGCATCCTTCCACAATTTTCCTACTTTGCAGTCAATCTCAAGTTCCATATGAAAGTTGGGAGAAAGTTTTATTACCTTGGGAGCCCATGATTCCTATTGATAAAAATTATATTGGGAATGGAAATGAAGCATTAGATACTATTTTAGATCATTCATCACATGCTTCAACACCATTGATGCCACAAAAAGTTGGAATTTCAATAGATTTGGAGAAGAAAATGGAAAGAGAACTTTAGAGTATTACAAATGCAATAGGAAATCTTAACTACCCTTTTTATTACCTAGATTGGAGGATGAAGAAGAAATTTGATCGTACTGGAACAATTGAAGCAGGATTGATGNCATTCATCACATGCTTCAACACCATTGATGCCACAAAAAGTTGGAATTTCAATAGATTTGGAGAAGAAAATGAAGAAAATAAAAAGAGAACTTTAGAGTATTACAAATGCAATAGGAAATCTTAACTACCTCTTTGATTACCTAGTTTGGAGGATGAAGAAGAAATTTGATCGTACTGGAACAATTGAAGTAGGATTGGTGCACATGTTCAAGAAAAATGGATGGATCGATGAAATTTTAACTAATCAATTCCCGTACCGACCCTTCTACAATTTCTATGTCCATTACCAGTCTATGGGAGATATTATAGGAGGAGAAAGTATTGAAGATAAGGAAGAATAATTGAAGAAGTTGGACACTCTACCATTTAAAAATACTTATGTATTTAATGTGATTGTGTGGATTTGATTTACTTTACTTTGCTTAATAACTCTATTAATTTTGATTATGTGTATAGTTTTATGTCAGCATTCTAGTGTTATGGTTTGATTTCAATGTTGAATTATAATTTAGTTTTCTTTAAGGATGTGGAAGTTTGATTAGAAAAATATATTTGTAAAAAGTGTACTTTCATATATAAAAGTTACATCGGTGTTGTTTGTGAAAATGTTTGTTTGTAAATTATTTTTAGATGAAAATTAGTGTTCAAAAAGACTAAATAGACTTTGGAGTAAATTAAAAGAAAATTGAAATTTGCGAAAATAGAAAAATGAATTTTTTTGCCACTAGCACAGACGACACCGGCATGGATGCTGACGGCGCCCTCGACCCGAAAACCACCAAACACATTAAAAATTCATGACAATAAAACGTCATTTTTACCCTTTGAGTCACCTTCAACCTCTAGTTTTTGCACCTAGGGTTTGTTATTGCTAAGATCTGAGGCCATTTTTTGGCAAATTAAGTTCAAATTTCATCTTCTCTAGGTAAGAGCTACACTTTGAAATTAAAACTTTTGATTTTCACTAAGAATTTATATTAAATTACTGAGATCCAAAATTTTTAAATTTTTTTTTGGAAGATTTTGAGAAAATCCTTTGGTAAAGAACTCTTACATAGAAGATTTAAGTTTAAAACATTTACATTGTGATTTTTGAAATTTTTCGGAATTTATTTGGATTTTATCAAATTTTCATAGATTTACCATGGCACCAAGAATGAGCAAAGGAAAGAGAAAGATAGATTTTGATGATCAAAAGTTCTTTAATTACAAAGCTAACATTTGGTTCAATAGTCTACTTACAATTAAAAAAGTGATTCTGGATCGATTCGTGATTTAAAAATCTGGGTGGAGAAGTTGAAAGAATAATCAATGCTTGGTAGTAGGAGAATTTTTGTTACTTTACTACCGAGGCTATTATTGGTGTGGTGATGAAGTTCTATGCCAATTTTTAGGAGACTTCTAAAGACTATGTGTTTCTTGGTGGGAAAATGGTGGAGTTTACTCCAAGGAAAATTAATGAATTTTATCAATTAGAAGACGTGTATAGTTTCTAGTACAAATCATTTTCTGCTACAAATGAGGCCTTAGATGAAGTTATTTCTTTTCTTACTGATTGAAGAGGAATTTGAAAGGTGAAGAATGGTGTTAAGGTAAACTTTCCTCTTTCTATGTTAAATGTAGTATCTAAGGCCTGGAACTACTATATTTCTTGAAGAATGATACCAACAAATCATCATAATGAGGTTATAAAGGATAGATCCATCTTGAACTTTTGTATCCAGCAGATGAGAAGGATATATATTGGCTCTATTATTTATAGAAACACTCGATCTATTGCTTTTGGAGAGACTACTGGTGGTTTAGCACACCCTGCCCAGATCTTCACACTATGTGAACAGGCATGAGTTGATTTTAGAGTGGATGAGGAGAGGATTGAACCTCTAAAATCTATTGGGCCTACCAATATAAAGACTTATGAATCTTATGTTGGATGGAGATCTGGAAGTAGGACCAGGTATATTCCTTCTACTTCAAGTACATCTAGTAACCCTACTATCCAGGAACTTATGCAGCAGATGATGATTCAACACGAAGATATCTTGAGAATGTAAAGTAGAATGGAAAATATGGAGTCCATAAATGCACACAATGATGATTTGACAAGTTAGAAGTTTGAATATGATGATGCTTATGATGATGTAATGGTCAGATATATGAGGGGTGATCACTCAGTTCAGTTTTCTACTCACCCTATTTTTACCCCATATCAGCAGCAAAATTTCGATTTGGAAGAAGAAGAAGAACATGATGATTGGTGATGCTTTAGTTAGATTTTTGTTTAGTTTATGTTTAATTGTACTTTTATTGCTGAGACTGTTTGTTTTTAGAGTGTAACACTTTATTTTAAATGCTATGTTGAATTGTGAACTGTAGATTTGTGAAATTGTTGAAAACCATTTTAATACTATTGTTAGTTTTCAGTACTTTATTGGATGTATTTGTAGTTAACTCTTTCTCAACAAATTTTTATATATATTATGTGTTATTTAATGTTTTAGTCTTGTAGCTTTTCATATTAGCACCTGTAATATTTCAGAGTTAAGTTTAAAATCAGAACCTTCAANGTAGTTAACTCTTTCTCAGCAAATTTTTATATGTATTATGTGTTATTTGATGTTTTAAGTCTTGTAGCTTTTCATATTAGCACGAGTAATATTTCTGAGTTAAGTTTCAAATCAGAACCTTCAACAGATAAGTTTTTTCTTTATGCATTAAATGTTTTCTTTCACCCTTTATTTTTTCAGTTCTTCATGATAATTCTTTTAAAAATTTAAGTTTGCAGGGGAAAGAAAAATTCCTTTTTAAAGGAATGAAACTTAATTTTATTTGTTCTTAAATAGTTATAATTTTCAAAAATATTTTAAAATTTAACATGACCTTTGGTATTAGAGGGTAACTTTAGATAATTTTCTTTATGTTTCTAAATATATAGTCAACTTAAGTAAAAAATTTTATTAATAAAGGTTAATTTTAAATATTTAGATATTTGGTATGATAGAATGAGACTATGTTTTTCTATTGTAAGTAAGGAAATTTGTATTTTTGAAGTATTAAAAATTTTAGAGATTCATATAAGAAGAAAAGATTAAAACTTTATGAAAAATCTTTAAAGCTAATATAACTTTATAAAGTGAAAGAATGTGAAAACTTTTTTAACTTTAAGAAGAGGATATTGAAGTTCAAAGTGAAGTTTAAAGTCATTAAAGGCTATCCAGATATAGTAATCCTCATATGAAAAAAAGAAAAGAAAAAGGATTAAAAATGATCCTCAAAAAGAAAAAGATAAGAAAAAGATGTGAGGAGATGCCTATTTAAAATTTGGCTTCACTTANTATATCTATATATATATATATATATATAGATTGGTTTGGAGAATTCTTAGATGTTAAAAACTACCCTTCTTGTGGAATTACCTAGAGAATGTGAATGAATGAAATGCTTAGAATTTAATGTGGCCAATGAAAAATAGAAGCATGCATATTATTTACCCCTCCAGGTGCTAGCTAAGAACACAGGCTGACTTAAGGCTGATTCCTCAACATCTCGATTCCGCATCAAAACTATCTAGCCTCTCACCTCTAGATGCCCTTAAGTCTATGCTACTATATTGACCGAATCTCAGTGTCACGGTACTAAACCTTAAGCCAAATTGATAAGAATCTAGCTTATCACTATAGAACTAACCAATTCTATGCCATCAATACCTATCTCCCTATTTATTTGCACTCCCCGTTAGGTGATCAGCATGGCTTTGCCTAAAATGAAGTGTGGTATTCACTAGTTGGGCAAAATAATAGCCTTCCTGGGTCATTATGTTTCTCAACAGATTTTAATCTCACAAGTGATCAGTTTGTAAAGTCAATTAAGAGCTGGTGAAAATACTATCACATTAATAAAATAAGAGATTTTTTAAGCAAATTTAAATTCATAAACATGCATCTATTTCATTGAAAAAGAAAAGTAAAATGAAGATAATGACATCAACAGTATAAAGAATTGATAGAATTAAGTAATAAGTTATGTGTCTACAAGAAACATATGTCTACCTACCCCATTTCGAGCATACATGTGTGTTTTTTTATATTAGTTTTATGCAACTATATGTCACCTAGAAGCATCTAATAAAAGCAAATCATTAAATCATATTTCCTTAAAAGTTGCATTGCAACTTAACTATTTTAGTAGCCAACCGAAAAATGTGAGTGCACTCAGGTTGCAAGATCGCTACTCACCCGAGTCTTAGTTTCACTTACACTAGATTTTTACATAACGTATTGCCATATATGTTATGTAAATGAAGCAAAGGAGATATTACTCATCAAATGAAAATAAAAACAATTCTAACATAAAACAAATTTTCCTACATGCGTCACTACTTCCTATTTAAAGAAAAGAGTAAAGAAAAGTACTTATGAAGCATTGATAAAACACAATAGAAAACTTTGTTTAAATCAAAGAAAATCCACTAGAAAGTGTTTAAAACAATTACAAGATAATGAAGAACAAAACACTTAACTTTTCCCTCTGAAAGAAAGAAGAAAAATCTCTCCAACAATGCTTCCTGCCGATCCATGCACCGCTCATACTTTCTTACTGATGCCTCTCAAAATCCCTAATGAATCTTTTCAAAAATTGGAGAAATTTACATCTCTATAAACTCATGCCACACTCCTCCAAAAACACTTCCTAATTTCTCTTATAGACTCCTCTAATTACTTCTCATAAGCACCAAGCCCCTCTATTTAAAGAGGAGCCAAACACCTCCTTTTTTCAAAAGACAATCCTCTTCATCCAAGAGACACAACCTTTCACTCCAAGAGAGACATCTCTTCATAAAAAATCTTTTCTAAGTGTCAAGATTCATCGAATCACTCCATGGAGCATACAAGTTGTCTGGAAGCTTCCAGAACATTCTGGAATGGCCTAGAATTGCCCAGAAGCCGTCCAATAACCGTCCGGGGCACTATCGCGCTAGTTTGGGGGCACTATAGCACCTGTGTCTGGTACTGTGGCTCCATTACAGGCACTATAGCGCCACCCTACTTGCAACTCAACCGTTTCGGCCCGTTTCGCTCTATTTTAGCTCCATTTCACTCCATTTCAGCTCTGTTGCACTACAGATTGGTATACCAAGAAGATAGACATGAAAATAACTTTTCTTTAAAGTGTAGTTTCATTAAAAAATAAGGAATAAATATGAAGGAGATTAAGGATGAAAATTCTTATCGAAATGCGCCATATCAAAATTCTCTTCTTTGCTCTATTTGGTTTCAAATTGCATCATTTTTGCTTCATTTTCACCAAAAGTCTTTTTCTTATACCTGAAGAAAAAAATATGCAAAATACCTTCCTTTAAAGTGTAATATCATTAAAAGTTTTCATAAAATAAGCATGAAATATACACTAAAAATAAGTAATTTTTATGTGGATCAGCGCTCTCCTTAGATTGTGACTGACCTCCTTGTAAGGTTTGTGTGATACTCACTAGTTGGATGAAATCATAGCCCTCTTGGGTTATTAAGTTTTGCAACAGATTTTAACATCACAAATGGTTAGTTCACAAAGTAAATTAAGAACTGGTAAAAATACCATCACAAATTTGGAATAAAAAAAATCTTCAAACCATTCTAATCCCACACATGATTAAATCTCATCATAAGGAGAAATAGCAAGGAAAACTACTCACTATACATGGAGAAAAAACAATAGAAATATTTATTTAATTCAAAGAAAATTCACTACAGATGTGTTTTCTACAAGTATAAGATAAAGATAAATACAATACCTAGCTTTTTCTCTCTGATAGAAAGATGAAATTCACTCCAACAAAGCCTTCTGCTAATCCATGCAATGTTCATACAAGTCATTTCAAATATATCTCAAAATCCCTCACCAATATCTTTAGAAAAGATAGAAATCTACATCTCCTACTCCTATTTACGATCTCTAGATGTTCTTGGAAGTTTCAAGAGTTTGAAATGTCAAAAGGAGCATTCCTAAGTGTCCAAAGTTGCTAAAAAACTCCTTAGGGCGTCTAGAAGTCATCCATAACCATCTCTAGTGTTTAGGCGCCATTTTCTGGGCAATACTGGCATGTAGGCACAATTCCAGGCACTTAGGCTCCACTCTGGTGGTAGCACGCCTGTTTCACATTGTTTCGCTTCATTTCACCCCATATCACCTCCAAACTGCTCCAACTGCTATACCTTCAAGATAAATATGAAAATAACCTTTCTTTAAAGGTTAATTTTACTCAAAAATATGTGATAAATGTAAAGGAGATTGAGTATAGAAAGACATCAAAATGTACCAGACAAAATTTTTTTTCATTGCTCAATTTGACTCCAAATTGCACCATTTTTGCTCAATTTTTTTCAAAAACTCCAACACTTGTACTTGAAAAAAAAACAAGAAAAACTTTTACTTAAAGTGCAATATCATTAAAAATGAGTATAAAATGTATATAAAAAATTAGATAATTTTTAGGCGTGCCACCCTTCCTTCTATTGAGCCCTATCACCCCTTTGACTTCGTTGATATCATCTTGATGTCCCAATGTTAATGAGCCGTTGCCCATTCGAGATACGATGATTTATCCTCTACCATTATGGCATGGATGTGTTTTAACATGTTGGATACCTCGGTCAATATGATCTCGGTTATTCTATGGGCTTCATATGTCAATAAGCTACTACCCATTTAGGATGTGAGAGACTCACTCACCGCCTAATGGCTTAGCAAGAGCTTTGAAGCATATGTAAGTTCCCACATAAAATAACCTTCTTTTGTTTACCTATTTCCCTAAGTTCACGATAATACAAGTGAAACTTCTTTTATTGAGAGTATTCATGGGCATTCCCAAAAATGTAATTAACTAATTGGGAAACATCCCATTAGGAGTGCTCTTGACTATAGAACAAGCACATACACCTAAATCTCTGGTTGTGGGTAGTCTACATAGGTACTCTTTCACAGATGTTGGGCCAAGGTGCATCCTCCCAATCTTGTTTGGGCAGACATTCTTGATCTATCCTTGTAAGGTATACCACATGTAAGCTCTCTACGTTCTTTCTCTATTTATCATATTTATCATATGTCCCTTACTTTCCAGTTCTTCCCTTCTCATGATCATTCATATGATCCGGAAGAGAGATTTATTTGGGAATGAGAAATATATGACAATCACAAGTTGGCGACTCTTTAAAAAAAATAAAAAGAGAAAGCAACGAAACACTATTGTTGACGGTTATGCATTAAAAAAAGTTGTTATTTAGGTGGAAATGACATGATTTATATAGGGATTGATTTTTGATACTCTTATGCATTTACATGTTAATAACAAAGAATTTAAATACAACTTGATTCTAATGAGTTTACTTTTACATACACAAAAATTTGTTGCAAGTGCCTCTTTTGTAGTATGATACCTCTTCTAAAATGGCTTTGGCTACTTGTGCCCCTTTGTAGTTTGGCACCTGCCTCTTTACTCAGGAGATCTATTTTAAAAGGGTTATGATAAATAATTTGACCTGAGGGGTTCTTTTGGATGTTCTTTTCAAATATGCATTTCTACATACACAAATTTGGTCTTAAGAGTTTCTAGCAAACAAGAGCCCATGCATTATAAGTCCACTACTTTCTTCGAATGAAAGATTATTTATTTTCATGTTTCTACTTTGAACCTTGAGATTTGAAACTTGCCGAGCTCGTGATGGCCTTCAAAAAATGGACATTTTGCTCAACAATGCTTGCTTTGCCTTCACATTTATGAGTTTGGTTTGTTATTTATTACAGTTTATTTGTTCTTTCATTAGAAAAAAAATACAAATTATTAATTCACAGGATTATATAATCAAAATTGAGCTCAAGCAATTCGTCAAGCTTTAAGGGGGCCAAATATTGGCCAGNGAAGAAATCTCTCACTTCTCTCCCTCTCTAACACTCTTAGAGAAGAATTCACACTTAAACTCACCACAAAAAACTCAAGACTCTAAAGAAATAAATGACTAATGGACTCTAAGTGGCTGTGGGAGGTGGTATTTCTATATTTTGGATATCTATATGATAATTTAAGATCTCCCAAATTTTGGATCGAATTCTCTCTATTGCTCTTTTGTTTCAATTTATCTTCTAATTCTTCCCCTTGAGGCTGTGGAGGTGGTATTTCTATATTTATCTTAGTTGATGAAATATGATTTTCTAATTCCTTAGGAAATTCTTTCATTAGTATTTCAATCTCCTTTTCCTCTTTTCTCAACTCAACATTTATTTGAACTACATTCTCAAATTCTCTTCTATTAATTCGTTGGATAACTTTATATTGTTCACCATGCTTCTCCTTAAGGATTGCCTTACGGTAACTTTTAATAGAATTAATAATATGCCCTAGTTTGTTATCTATATTCTTTATTATGATCCCTTGACTTTTCAACTGACTCATCATTTAAATCACAACCTCTTTTAACAATATTTCTTTCTCCTCATCTTTTAGGTTGTAGTTAAATCTATAAAGAAAGGAAAGTCCATAATTAAAGTCATGCTAGTTATTCCAATCACATATCTGATTAAATTGATTACTTTCCCACAATTGGTTTTCTCCTCCAAATTGTTATTCCAGTTAAATTTTGAATAATTTTCCCAACCTGTGTTATAATAATCAAAATAAGGATTGTATATCTCATGGCTAGTAAAAAAAGAGTTAGTCTTGATCAATTGTCCAAATAAATTTTCCTCAATATTTGGGGGCCCTTAAGAATAACTTTCTACATGTTGATCTAACTTCCTCGCAATATCTGTAACATGAGAAGTTAAAATATTCAACATATCTTCATGAAAATTCACTATCATATTGGGATTTACTCTCTCAAAGCTACTAACATTATAATTAAGAACTGAATATTCAAAATTTTGTTGATCCACCATTTTTACATTAAACTCATGGAGTTTTTTTCTGATTCATAATCCTTCTAAGAGTTCTCTTTTCATTTGAATTGTATAATTCAAGGTCTGTAGCTCCTGAACTACGCATATAAATCTAAAAGCTTAACTAATAAGACAAATATCAAAATTATTTTTGGTATTTTAGATTTTTCTTTAAAATAAACTCATAATAATTAAACATACTATATAATAATACTATAATTTCCAATTCTAAGTATTACAAGTATAACTAAAATTCTCCTAAAAGTTCTTATTGAAGCTTTCTGGGCAACAACACCAAAAAGTTTATCAAACTCACAATTATGCAGTAATTTTGCTTCCATAAGATGACAAAAAACTTGAACCAATTTATATTTAGTGGCTAGTTTGTAAAATCAAAATGCTATAAAATTTAGAAAATTGTTTACACACTAGGGGCACTACGTAAGTATACACATCGTTTCAAGTAATGTAGGGTTTTCTTTTAAGACCCTAGTATCGATCTCACAGAGAAGCAATGTAGGAAATCCCTCACGCTAATTCTAGTTTACAACCATCAGGCCTTAATTTGGAATGTCGATTAACATGGTTTTTGTAACAACTACTACTAAATGAAATTAATAAATCAAAAGNTCCGCGTCAGCGCTGACTCAGCGCGTTGTGCATATACAGGATTTCTGTCCGACGCGATCAGGACCATCCGATCGATACACGCGCGAATGGAGGGCATCCGTTCATCGTCCCCATCTGGTTCATCCTGAGAACCGTCCAACTTCAAACGTTAATATCTCACTCGATTCTCAACGGATTTACATGAAATTTTTTTTTAAATCGTAGATCTGACCGNGTGTGATTAGAAAAATATATTTGTAAAAAGTGTACTTTCATATATAAAAGTTAGTTTGGTGTTGTTTGTGAATGTTTGTGAATTATTTTTAGATGGAAATTAGTGTTGAAAAATACTAAATAAACTTTGGAGTAAATTGAAAGAAAATTGAAATTTGTGAAAATAGAAAAATGAATTTTTTGGCCACTAGCACCGACGACATCGACATGGACACCGACTGCACCCTCCACCCAAACACCTTAAAAATTAGCGACAGTAAAACGTCATTTTTACTCTTCGAGTCACTTTCAACCTCCAGTTTTGGTACCTAGGGTTTGTTATTGCTCGGATTTGAGGCGATTTTAAGACAAATTAAGTTTGAATTTCATCTTCTCTAGGTAAGAGCTACACTTTAAAATTAAAATTTTTGATTGTCACTAAGGATTTATCTTAAATTGCCGAGATCCAAAATTTTGAATTTTTTTTTTTGGAAGATTTTGAGAAAATCCTTTGGTGAAGAACTCTTACATAGATTTAAGTTTAAAATATCCACATTGTGATTTTCAAAATTTTTGGGAATTTTTTTGGATTTTATCAAATTTTCATAGATTTACCATGGCACCAAGAATGAGCAAAGAAAAGAGAAAGATGGATTTTGATGATCAAAAGTTCTTCAATTACAAAGCCAACATTTGCTTCAATAGTCTACTTACAACTAAAAAAGTGATTCTGAATCAATCGAGGATTTAAAAATCCGAGTGGAGAAGTTGAAAGAATAATCAATGCTCGGCAGTAGGAGAATTTTTGTTACTTTACTACCGAGGCTATCATTGGTGTAGTGATGGAGTTCTATGCCAATTTTAAGGAGACTTATAAAGACTATGTGTTTGTTGGTGGGAAAATGGTGGAGTTTACTCCAAGGAAAATTAATGAATTTTATTAACTAGAAGATGTGTATAGTTGCTAGTACAAATCATTTTCTGCTACAAATGAGGCCTTAGATGAAGACATTTCTTTTCTTATTGATTGAAGAGGAACTTGGAAGGTGAAGAATGGTGTTAAGGTAAACTTTCCTCTTTCTATATTAAATGTAGTATCTAAGGCCTGGAACTACTTTATTTCTTGAAGAATGATACCAACAAATCATCATAATGAGGTTACAAAGGATAGAGCCATCTTGAACTTTTGTATCCAACATATGAGAATGATAGATGTTGGCTCTATTATTTATAGAAACACTCGATCTATTGCTTTTGGAGAGACTACTGGTGGTTTAGCACACCCTGCCCAGATCTTCACACTATGTGAACAAGCATGAGTTGATTTTAGAGTGGATGAGGAAAGGATTGAACCTCTAAAACCTGTTGGGCCTACCAATATAAAGACTTATGAATCTCATGTTTGATGGAGATTTGGAAGTAGGACCAGGGATATTCCTTCTACTTCAAGTACATCTAGTAACCCTACTATCCAGGAACTTATGGAGCAGATGATGATCTAACAGGGAGATATCTTGAGAATGTAAAGAAGAATGAAAAATATGGAGGCCAGAAATGTACACAATGATGATTTGACAAGATAGAAGTTTGAATATGATGATGCTTATGATGATGCAATGGTCAGATATATGAGGGGTGATCACTCAGTTCAATTTTCTACTCACCCTGTTTTTACCTCATATCAGCAGCAAAATTTGGATGTGGAAGAAGAAGAAGAAGAAGAACATGATGATTGGTGATGATTTAGTTAGATTTTTGTTTAGTTTATGTTTAGCTGTACTTTTATTATGGAGACTGTTTGTTTTTAGAGTGTAACACTTTATTTTAAATGTTATGTTGAATTGTGAACTATAGATTTGTGAAATTGTTGAAAACCATTTTAATACTATTGTTAGTTTTTAGTACTTTGTTGGATGTATTTGTAGTTAACTTTTTCTCATAAAATTTTTATATGTATTATGTGTTATTTTATGTTTTAGCCTTGTAGTTTTTCATATTAGCACCTATAATATTTCAAAGTTAAGTTTCAAATCAAAACTTTCAATAGGTAAGACTTTTCTTTATGTATTAAGTGTTTTCTTTCACCCTTTATTTTTTCAGTTTTTCATGCTAAATCTTTTAAAAATTTAAGTTGGGGGGGATTCCTTTTTAAAGAAAGAAACTTAATTTTATTTGTCCTCACATAGTTATATTTTCAAAATTTTTAAATTTAACATGACATTTGGTATTAGAGGCTAACTTTAGATAACTATATTTATGTTTCTAAATATATA
>JXCR01138881.1:148282-164914 GCA_002079205.1 Phalaenopsis hybrid cultivar | reverse complement strand
GAAAAATTCATTTTGAAAAAAAAAAGAAACTTAATTTTTATTGTCCTCAATTAGCTATATTTTCAAAATATTTTAAAATTTAACATGACCTTTGGTATTGAGGATAACTTTAGATAATTATATTTGTGTTTCTAAATATATAGTAAACTTAAGTAAAAATTTTCAATAATGAAGGTTAATTTTAAAGATTAAGATATTTGGTATGATAGAGNCATGACCTTTGGTATTAGAGGGTAACTTTAGATAATTATATTTGTGTTTCTAAATATATAGTAAACTTAAGTAAAACTTTTCCATAATAAAGGTTAATTTTAAATATTAAGATATTTGGTATGATAGAATAAGACTATGTTTTTCTATTTTAAGTAAAGTAATTTGTATTTTTGAAATATTAAGAATCTTAGAAATTCATGTAAAAAGAAAAGAATAAACTTTATGAAAAATTTTTAAGGCTAATGTAAATTTATAAAGTGAAGGAATGTGAAAATTATTTAACTTTAAGAAGAGGATAGTGAAGTTCAAAATCATTAAAGACTATCCAAATATAGTAATCCTCACATAAAAAAAGAGAGAAAAAGAAAAGAAAAAGGATTGAAAATGATTCTGAAAAAGAAAAGAAAAGAAAAAGATGTGAGGAGAAGCTTGTGGAGAGCCTAACTAAAAATGGGTTTCACTTGAATCAACTTAAAGAATGTGGCTTGTCTATATTTTCTAAACTTATATTTAAGTATTAGCATATTTACTAATAAATTTTCATGAAGTTCTTTTTCATATGGTTATATAAGTGGCTTTTATATGAATAATTTGTCATTTTCTTTGAAAAGAATAGAGAATAAAAAAATCTTAGACTTGACTGCTAGATATTCTTATACCTTTAGTGTTAACTGGAGATATTATATATTTTTCTTAAGTTAAACTATTGTATTTAGTTGACTAAAATATGGAAATCTAGAAGTTAAAATCTTTGTCATGAGTCATATTTTTATGTAGTAAAAGAGTTACTTGAGGCCAAGAAACATTTAAGTTTGGGGGATTTTGATACACCAAAAATATATGCACTTTTAGACCCATATTTTATACTCAATTTTTGCGATATTGCACTTTAATGGAAGGTATTTTTTATGTTTTATTGTAGGTTGTTAATTTTTAGGACTTGGAGTAAAAAAGAAGCAAAAAGAATAAAATTTGGAGTCAAAATGGAAATTTTGAAAAATTATTCAGTGTCAGCCTGGGCGCTGATGGTATCGTTTGACAAAGAACATGGATTTAATTAGATGGCCACTGGCGTTGACGGCGCCAGTGTCGGTGCAGACCGTCTCTAGAAGATTCGACAAATTTAAATGCTTTTTGAAGATTTTTTGGATGCACCTATTGGAGAACCGACCCTAGGCTCTATTTAGAGCCAAAATTGATCAGAAAAGACCCCCTCTGCACCTCTTCGCACTCCTCCGCTCGCTCTTGGTATCTCTTTGTACCTATTCGCCCCCATTGTGCCATTCAACACTAATAGTCATTTATTTTCTTTATAGTATTGAGTTTTTGTGGTGAGTTTAAGTGTGAATTACTCTCTAAGATGTGTTGGAGAGAGAGAGAAGTGAGAGATTTCGTCTTCCTACATTTTCTAAAAGAGTCTACAAAGGATTTGNAATTATTTAACTTTAAGAAGAGGATTGTGAAGTTTAAAATCATTAAAGGCTATCCAGATATAGTAATCCTCACATAAAAATAGCGAAAAAAAAGAAAAAAAAATTGAAAATGATCCTGAAAAAGATGTGAGGAGAAGCTTGAGGAGAGCCTAATTAAAAATTGGTTTCACTTGAATCAACTTAAAGAATGTGGATTGTCTACATTTTCCAAACTTATATTTAAGTATTAGAATATTTACTAGTAAATTTTCATGAATTTCTTTTTCATATGGATTATTTAAGTGGCTTTTATATGAATAATTTGTCATTTTACTTGAAAAGAATATAGAATCAAAAATCTTAGACTTGACTGCTAGATATTCTTATACCTTTAGTGTTAACTGGAGATATTTTATATTTTCTTAAGTTATATTATTGTATTTAGTGGACTAAAACATGGAAATCTAGAAGTTAAAATCTTTTTCATGAGTCATATTTTTATGTAGTAAAAGAGTTACTTGAGGACAAGTAACATTTAAGTTTGGGAGATTTTGATAAACCAAAAATTTATACATTTTTAGACCCATATTTTATACTCATTTTTGGCGATACTGCACTTTAATGGAATGTATTTTTTATGTTTTATTGTAGGTTGTTAATTTTTAGGACTTGGAGTAAAAAAGAAGCAAAAATGATAAAATTTGGAGTCAAAATGGAGATTTTAAAAAATTGTTTGGTGCCGACGGTGCTAGACTGGGCGCTGATGGCGTCGTTTGACAGAGAACATAGATTTAATTAGATAGCCACTGGCGTCGACAACGCCAGTGTCGGTGCAGACCTTGTTTCTAGAAGATTCGACAAATTTGGACGTTTTTTGAAGAGTTTTTGGATGCACCTATTGGAGAACCAACCCTAGGCTCTATTTAGAGCTGAAATTGATCAGAAAAGACCCCCTTGCACCTCTTTGCAGTCCTTCGCTCGCTCTTGGTCTCTCTTTGCAACTATTCACCCCTATTGTGTCATTCCACACCATTAGTCATTTATTTTCCTTATAGTTTTGAGTTTTTGTGGTGAGCTTAAGTGTGAATTACTCTCTAAGAAATGTTGGAGAGGGAGAGAAGTGAGAGATTTTTCTTTCTACATTTCCTAAAAGAGGCTAGAAAGGATTGACTTTGAGAAAGAGTTTAAGATAAGTGTTGTTTGTTTATTATTGTTGTATGAACTTCCTTTTATATATGAATTTTGTGTTTTGTTGTATCTTTCTCTTGAAGTCCAAGTAGTTTCCTTTATTTTTCTCTCTACTCTAAGATATGGTGAAATGAAGAGATAATTTGGATGTGCCAATATTAAAATATAAAATAAATTGTGATAGTTTTTCAACTTTGCTCTTAATTTACTTTTTGATTTGACCAATTGAATTGCTAAACTATGTTGTGAAACATATGATCTAGGAAATGAATCTACAGCAGAGTGAGAATCACATTTAAGTCCATGAAGGAGTATTTCGTTCATGTAATTAAGTACAAATAAATAAGGAAATATACTTTGTTGGGTGTAGAATTGAAGATTTTTAGGGTGAAAGACTAAAATCCTCAATTAGATCTTAGTGTTTAAGAACTAAAGTGAGAGTTAGCTTTCAGGGGAAGGGAAGTGGGGGCCTGGAGTGGGAGCCAGTATCCTCCTAGCTTACCCACGAATTAAGGACTAAACCTAAGATTAGCCAATGATTTTCTATAACACTGAATCAGAGTAGAGAATTAAAATTGCTCCTATTTGGAAAAATACAAATTTAAACCATTTATCTCATCTCATTTCACTAAAAAATCATTGTAGTGTGAAAGATGATTTTTCATATATGAAAACTTCATCACATAAACATAATTTAGTAGTTACTGTTTTAAACTCAGCATTTAAATTTTACTAGTAGTTAATAATTTAGCTTTGATTGTATATTAAACATTTAAAATTAGTGACATTAATTTTGTTCTATTTTCGTGAATTTACTAGTTAATTTATCATTTCAAATTTAAATCTTCCTCTTGTGATCATTATTTAGGACTTAAATTGAAAGTATTAGATTACTTGATAACAATACGTATACTTGCATAGAATCCTAACATTAAGTGTTTAACATTATTATTCATAAATTACAACATTAAATTTTTGGCACCGTTGTAAAGTAGAGTCACCTTTATACATTTTACACAACTATATTCACTCATGATCATTTATCCCTTAATGAAAAAGGAAAAATTCTAAGCCTAACAACATCATTAGACACTCCATCATGTTAAATGTAGCACAAATTTAAAGAAAACTAGCAAGATGTAAGTTAGGATCTTCAGTAGGTGTTCCTCCAAATTGATTATTTTGTACCATTTGGATAATAGCAAGTTTAAGCTCAAATTAATTAGTAGCAACATTAGGATTTTGAATAGTCAAGTGAAGTTCATCTACTGTCGGATTAGCATATTCTTTCAAAGGTCTTTGTCGATTTATATTTATTTGATTATCTAAGTTATTCACCATTTTGTTCAAATTTTTAATATATTTTGGTTGTTTTCAAATTTTTGAAATAGTACGTTCTAATTCTGAATCGTAAGGTACTAAACCTTCAGATCTAATATTTCACAGAAACAANAATCAAGATAACGTATGCTTGTTTGTGGCTACATGCAGAGAAGAAATTCAATTTTTATTTGTTGAAATATGTGATTCGTGCAATCTTTAAACTGTAATTACATTCTAAGATTTGTGTTGTAACTTCTAAGTATGCATATGATAGATCATATAGATTGAATTGCAGTTTTTTTACTTTGCAGGAGTACTTTATGAAACATAAACTATGATATTATTTTTGTGAATTTTACTTTTATGAATCTTACCTATTTGTTGCTAGTCGCTGCCCTACTAAGTTTGAATGATCTTGAAAATTGGAAGAACACTAATGCATATTGGCATGCCTTGAATAAGAGAGTCTGATACATTTCAGTTGTTTCAGATTTGCCTTTTCAAACTAGGTATATAATTTTATGGATCAATTTTGACAGAGACGTTGAACAATGATGAGTTAATCCATATGGTAATTAATTACAAAATATAATTAGTTGTAGCTTTAGGGAGCAATGGGATTCTATGGTTGAAGTGCTATTGAACACTCAAAATATTTAATGGCCTCTAGAATTTTGAATAATTTTGGTATTCAAATTATCTTAAATTCTCAGAGGGGAAAATTTGAATCTCTACAAAACATAAACTTAACATTTGCATAGTTTGGTTTATCCGGGTAAATTAGTTATGTATTGGGTATAATGTTTTTTTATTTGAGTTTTGCTATCATTATAATTGTTTCCAATATCCATAACTAAAATATAGTTTGTATTACAGAAAACTGTTCCGGTAATCAATTTTGCCAAGCTATATGACATGTTCTATTATAGTCTACTTGACTTTTGTTGAGGACTTGAGAATATTGGGTTTCGTCTGACATCCAGTTGAATATAATTTTAATTTAAAAACACTATTAGATGGACCTCACTTGTTGCATTTGGGTTAAAATAGATTTGTATACAATTCTATTATGCCCAACGTTTTTTTAAGTTTTGTTTATACTACCTAACANCATTTATCCAAAACTCTTTCTCAAAGCAAATCCCTTGTAGCCTCTCTTAGAAGATGTAGGAAGAAGAAATCTTTCACTTCTCTCCCTCTCTAACACTCTTAAAGAAGAATTCACACTTAAACTCACCACAAAAACTCAAAACTCTAAAGAAATTAAGGACTAATGGACTCTAAGTGGCTGTGGGAAATGTGGAATAGCGTTGACGAGAGTGAAAAGCAGTCGAAGGGGTTGAAAATGGGTCTTTTTTTATCAATTTCCGTTCTAAATAGAGCCTTATGTTGGTTTTCCAATAGGTGCATCCAAAAACTCTTCAAAAAATGTCTAAATTTGTTGAATCTTCTAGAAACAGGTCTTGCACCAAAATTGTCATCGGCGCCAGTGGTCCATGAACTCTCTGTTAAATGGCACCGTCGACACTCCTCCTGACGCCATCGACGCTGAGGATAATCTAGCCTCTATTATGTAGGTCTGCATCGTCAGCGTCCCTTCTGGCGTTATTGACGATGAGTATTTCTTCAAAAATGTCATTTTGACTCCAAATTCCATCATTTTTGCTTCATTTTTGTTTCAAGTCCTAAAAATCAACAACCTGCAATAAAACATGAAAAATACTCTCCTTTAAAGCGCAATATAACTAAAAATGAGTATAAAATAAAGGTCTAAATATGCATATATTTTTGGTGTGTCAATATCCTCTTTGAAATTTATAAGAAATAGATCTCTATATGATAGTTTAAGATCTCCAAATTTTGGATCAAATTCTCTCTTGGTTTTTCAGATTTTTAATCAAATTCTACAATGTTGCTCTTTTGTTTCAAGTTATCTTCCAATTCTTCCCCTTAAGGTTGTGGAGGTGGTATTTCTATATTTATCTTAGTTGATGAAATAGGATTTTCTAATTCCTTAGGAAATTCTTTCATTTGTATTTCAATCTCCTTTTCCTCTTTTCTCAACTCAACATTTATTTGAACCATATTCTCCAATTCTCTTCCGTTAATTTGTTGGATAACTTTATCTCGTTCACCATTCTTCTCCTTAAGGATTGTCTTATGGTAACTGTTAATAAGATTAATAATATGCCCTAGTTGATTTTCTATATTCTTTATTGTGACCCCTTCACTTTTCAACTGACTCATCATTTGAATCACAACCTCTTCTAACAGTAATTCCTTCTCCTCATCTTGTGGGTTGTAGTTAAATCTATAAGGAAAGGAAAGTCCATCATTAAAGTCATGCTAATTATTCCAATCACATATCTGATTAAATTAATTACTTTCCCAAAATTGGTTTTCTCCTCTAAAATTGTTATTCCAGTTAGATTTTGAATAAGTTTCCCAACCTGTGTTATAATAATCAAAATAAGGATTGTATATCTCATGGCTAGTAACAAAAGAGTTAGTCTTGATCAATTGTCCAAATGAATTTTCCTCAATATTTGGGGGCCCTTAAGAATAACTTTCTACATGTTGATCTAACTTCCTCGCAATATCTATAACCTGAGAAGTTAAAATAGTTAACATATCTTCATGAAAATTCACTATCATATTAGGATTTACTCTCTCAAAGTTACTAGCATTATAATCGAGAACTGAATATTCATAATTTTGTTGATCCACCATTTTTACATTAAATTCATGGAGTCTTTTCTGATTCATAATCCTCCTAAGAGTTCTCTTTCATTTGAATTGTATAATTCAAGGTCTGTAGCTCCTGAACTACGCATACAAATCTAAAGGCTTAACTAATAAGACAAATATCAAAATTATTTTTGGTATTTTAGATTTTTCTTTAAAATAAACACATAATAATTAAACATACTATATAATAATACTATAATTTCCAAATCTAAGTATTATAAGTATAACTAAAATTCTCCTAAAAGTACTTACCGAAGCTTTCTCGACAACGCACCAAAAACTTGACCAAACTCGCAATTATTCAGTAATTTTGCTTCCAGAAGATGCCAAAAAACTTGAACCAATTTATATTTAGCGGCTAGTGTGTAAAATCAAAATGCTATAAAATTTAGAAAATAATTTACACACTAGGGGAACTACACAAGTATACCATCGTTTCAAGTAATTAACAATTTTAGTAGCCAACCGGAAAATGTGAGTGTACTCAGGTTGCAAGATCGTAGCTCTCCCGAGTCTTAGTTTCACTTACACTAGATTTTTACATAACTTATTGCCATTTATGTTATGTAAATGAAGCAAACAAGATATTACTCATCAAATGAAAATAAAAACAATTCTAACATAAAACAAATTTTCCTACATGTGTCACCACTTCCTATTTAAAAAAAAAGAGTAAAGAAAACTACTTATGAAGCATTGATAAAACACAATAGAAATCTTTTTTTAAATCAAAGAAAATTCACTAGAAAGTGTTTATAACAATTACAAGATAATGAAGAACAAAACACTTAACTTTGCCCTCTGAAAGAAAGAAGAAAAATCTCTCCAACAATGCTTCTTACCGATCCATGCACCGCTCATACTTTCTTACTCATGCCTCTCAAAATCCCTAATGAATCTCTCCAGAAATTGGAGAAATCTACATCTCAATAAACTCATACCACACTCCTACTAAAACACTTCTTAATTTCTCCTATAGACTCCTCTAATTACTTCTCATAAAAGGCGCCAAGCCCCTCTATTTAAAGAGGAGCCAAACACCTCCTTTTTTCAAAAGACAAACCTCTTCATCCAAGAGACACACCCTTTCACTCCAAGAGACACATCTCTTCATAAAAAATCTTTTCCAAGTGTCTAGATTCATTGAATCACTCCATAGGACATACAAGTTGTCCAGGAGCTTCCAGAACATCCTGGAATGGCCTAGAATTGCCCAGAAGCCATCCAATAACCGTCCCGGGCACTATCACGCCAGTCTGAGGCACTATAGCACCTGTTTCTGGCGCTATGGCTCCATTATAGGCACTATAGTGCGACCCTACTTGCAACTCAACCGTTTCGTCCCGTTTTGCTCTGTTTCAGCTCCATTTCGCCCCATTTCAGCTCTGTTGCGCTACAGATTGGTATGCCAAGAATATATACATGAAAATAACTTTTCTTTAAAGTGTAGTTTCATTCAAAAATAAGGAATAATTATGAAGGAGATTAAGCATGAAAATTCTTATCAAAATGCGCCATATCAAAATTCTCTTCTTTGCTCAATTTGGTTTCAAATTGCACCATTTTTACTTCATTTTCACCAAAAGTATTTTTCATATACCTGAAGAAAAAAAATATACAAAATGCCTTCCTTTAAAATGTAATATCATTAAAATTTTGCATAAAATAAGCATGAAATATACACTAAAAATAAGTACTTTTTATGTGGATCAACACTCTCCTTAGATTGTGGTCGACCTCCTTGTAAGGTTTGTGTGATACTCACTTGTTAGATGAAATCATAACCCTCTTGGGTTATTAAGTTTTGCAACAGATTTTAACATCATAAATGACTAGTTCACAAAGTAAATTAATAATTGTTAAAAATACCATCACAAATTTAGAATAAAAAAAAATCTTCAAACTATTTTATCCCACACATGATTAAATCTCATAATAAGGAGAAATAGTAAGGAAAACTACTCACTAAGCATGGAGAAAAAATAATATAAATATTTGTTTAATTCAAAGCAAATTCACTAGAGATGTCTTTTCTAAAAGTATAAGATAATGATAAATACAATACCTAGCTTTTTCTCTCTGAAAAAAAGATGAAATTCTCTCCAACAAAGTCTCTTGCTAATCCAGGCGATGTTTATACAAGTAATTTCAAATATATCTCAAAATCCCTCAGCAATATCTCTAGAAAAGGTATAAATCTACATCTCCTACTCCTATTTACAACCTCTAGATGTTCTTGGAAGTTTCAGGAGTTTGAAATGCCAAAAGGAGTCTTCCTAAGTGGCCAAAGTTGCTTAAAAACTCCTTGGGGTGTCTAGAAGTCATCCATAACCATCTCTAATGTTTAGGCACCATTTTCTAGGCAATACTGGCATGTAGGCGCAGTTCCAGACGCTTAGGCTCCACCCTGGTGGTAGCACGCCCATTTCACATTGTTTCGCTTCATTTCACCCCATTTCACCTCCAAACTGCTTCAACTGCTATACCTTCAAGATAAATATGAAAATAACCTTTCTTTAAAGGTTAATTTTACTCAAAAATATGTGATAAATGTAAAGGATATTGCGTATGGAAAGACATCAAAATGCACCAGACAGAATTTTTTTCCTTGCTCAATTTGACTCTAAATTGCACCATTTTTGCTCCATTTTTTTCAAAAAATCCAACACTTGTACTTGGAAAAAAACATGCAAAATAACTTTCATTTAAAGTGAAATATCATTAAAAATGAGTATAAAATCTATATAAAAAAGTAGATAATTTTTAGGCGTGCCACCCTTCCTTCTATTGAGCCCTATCACCCCTTTGACTTTGTTGATGTCATCTTGATGGCCTAATGCCAATGAGCAACTGCCCATTCGGGATACAATGATTTATCCTCTACCATTATGGCCTGTATGTGTTTTAACATGTTGGATACCACCGTCAATATGATGTCGGTTATTCCATGGGCTTCATATGCCAATAAGCTACTACCCATTTAGGATGTGTGAGACTCACTCACCGCCTAATGACTTAGCAAGAGCTTTGAAGCATATGTAAGTTCCCACATAAAATAACATTCTTTTGTTTATCTATTTCCCTAAGTTCACGATAATACAAGCGAAACTTCTTTTATTGAGAGTATTCAAGGGCATTCTAAAAAATGTAATTAACCAATTGGGATACATCCCATTAAGAGTGCTCTTGACTATAGAACAAGCACATACACCTAAATCTCTAGTTGTGGGTAGTCTACATAGGTACTCTTTCACAAATATTGGACCAAGGTGCATCCTCCCGATCTTGTTTGGGCAGACATACTTGATCTATCCTTATAAGGTATACCACATGTAAGCTCTCTACGTTCTTTCTCAGTTATCATATTTATCATATGTCTCTTCCTTTCCGGTTCCTCCCTTCTCATGATCATTCATATGATTCGGAAGAGAGATTTATTCGGAATGGGAAATATATAACAACCACAAGTTGGCGACTCTTAAAAAAAAAATAAAAAGAGAAAGCAACGAAACACTATTGTTAACGGTTATGCATTAAAGAAAGTTGTTATTCAGGTGGAAATGACATGATTTATATAGGGATTGATTTTTGATACTCTTATGCATTTACATGTTAATAACAGAGACTTTAAATGCAACTTGATTCTAATGAGTTCACTTTTACATACACAAAAAGTGGTTGCAAGTGCCTCTTTTGTAGTATGATACCTCTTCTAACATGGCTTTGGCTACTTGTGCCCCTTGTAGTTTTGCACCTGCCTCTTTACTCAGGAGATCTATTTTAAAAGGGTTATGATAAATAATTTGACCTGAGGGGTTCTTTTGGATGTTCTTTTCAAATATGCATTTCTACATACACAAATTTGGTTTTATGTGTTTCTAGCAAACAAGAGCCCATGCATTATAAGTCCACTACTTTATTCTAATGAAAGATTATTTATTTTCATGTTTCTACTTTGAACCTTAAGATTTGAAACTCGCCGAGCTCGTGACGGCCTTCAAAAAATGGTCATTTTGCTCAGCAATGCTTGCTTTGCCTACACATTTATGAGTTTGGTTTGTTATTTATTACTGTTTATTTGTTCTTTCATTACAAAAAAAAATACAAATCATTAATTTACTGGATTATATAATCAACATTGAGCTCCAGCAATTCGTCAAGCTTTAAGGGGGCCAAAAACTGGCCAACATATTGTGATTGCAACCTCTTATACGTAGTGTTCACGACACAAAAATGCAACAATATGTGTCATAAATTTTATATATGCCCCAAAATTATAACAAATAGAGACTGTAAGTTTTTTTAAAATGGGTTAATAAATTAAATGATGCAGCACTAGAGAGAAATGATGAAAAGAAAATGACATTTGATGATAAGTTGAAGAATGATCTTAAGGACATGAAATTTCTTGTGAAAAATTGCTCATATTTGATTTTGTAATCGTAACATTGCTTTTATTATTGTTGGCTTTGTTTTTGTTTTGGTCATGATATATTTTGGAGGACAAACTGTGCTACATTATGTGTTTTTGGTAGAAAAACTTGTCTATGTAGCTAAGAAGCAATTTATATTGAACTTATATTTATATGATTATTTTGAGGGCAAAAAATTGGGTTAATATTCGCCTTGAATTCTCTTTTGGTATTGTGTTGGAAAATAACTTTAAAAAATTATCATTTGATTGACGACACATGAAGCACTTTCAAAACTGTGTTTTCCAAATAGAATTCTGAGAGTATGACAGTCATTATGTCAATAGACAGTGTTTTCAGAACTGTGTTTTTCAAACATATCAACTGTTTTTGAAACAGCAGTTTCTGAACAACAGATTTTTAACAGCAGATTCTCAAACCAATTTTTCTACATCCACAAATGAAACAAACGCATCTTCAGAAATTATTGAGATGAGAAATATAAGAAGTTCATTAGTAATACAATGAAAACACTTAAAATAGAGAGTTATTGAGCTATGTTTAATGAGTATATGCGTGTTGATAATCATATTTAAGCTATTCAATGGGGCTCTTAGTGGAGTTACTTGGTCGAGTGAACAACCTAAGCTGTCAAGATAGCTCAACAAATCACCTAGCGTCACACTTTGAATTTGTTCCAAGGATTTTGGTCATTCGATGTTTTTCTCTTTCTCATCTTCCTAAATTTTAAGCTCACCAAAAAGACGTGAATTATTTATCTAAGATTCTGGCATCATCACAAGTAAATTAGATTCTAACAATTTTGTATCATATTATTAGTACAATTAATTAAACCTAGATGCTACTATATTAGGTCTTATAACTAGATCAATACAAATCTAATTTTCAAACATAAAAATTTCTTCCATCTCTACGAGATTATTTATTTTACAGGCCATTTAGGACAACGACGTAGCTCACCCCCTCCGTTTTCATTGATTAAATAAATTATGTTTTGTGACATGTTGTTAAATGTGACATGTTTTACATTATATGTCCCGCCACAGGTTAACACCAACAGTTTGTGTTTCTTCACATGGATATAACTAACATTACCCCTCATTTTTCCGCAGCTCCTATTGTACTATGGCTTATTTAGTGAAGGTCTTTGTCCTAACTCAAGATATTCCCTCCCCCTGTGCTCATGTTTTTAAGTTGGAAATTTTGATCATAGCTTTTCTTATCTCTCTGCCTCAATCGATTATATTTGATCTTTCAACTCCCTCCTCTAGTTTCATATCTTGGGTTAGATTATGCAATTTTGTGATATGATATGCATATGTGGCTTTCAGTTGTGAAATTTTTCATGGCTTGGTTTTTGCAAGTTTGTCTGCATAGGTTCGTAGCTCTCTGGCCTAAAATTTTTTCATACATTTTTCATTCGTTAGTAGCTCCATGTGGACATCCATATGTAGCTTTGTATGATGTCTCACATGATTTGCATTTCATTATGTTAATATGAATTTTTTATTCTTTATTATTGTTGGTTTGCTCTTTGGGAGAAATTATTCTTTTTGTGGTTGGTGTTGTTGATTTATTGAGGCTGGTGTTCTTTGTTGGGAGTGTAGAGAAGTGAAATAATAGTGCTTTTATGAATTTAGTGTTGTCTGTTGGTGTAAGTTTATTTTTTGGGAAAAGTTATGCTTCTATTGTTGTCCTTTTCGAATAGATTGCTACCCACTCTAGTATACCTCTATGTTATTTATTTTTTTGTGGTGCATTGGTGTTGTGGTTTGGTCGCATTGTGGCGATGAGATGTCAAAATTAATATTTTGAGAATTTTACTTATTGTTTTTAAATTCTTGGTTTTTTAATTTTACTTGTTGTGTCACTTATTGTGAAGTGGATGTCACTTTTAACTGTAATATTTGAACTTGAGTTTTTGAGCATTCTGAATTTAAATTTAAATTCAGTTTTCATTTTTAGGTTATTCAGCTTGCAATTGATATCTTACAAACAACACTAATATAAGAGCCAAAACATATTCTTTTAATAAATAACTGCAGCACAACTGGACTAAGTAAACACTGACAACTTTCCCAGAACAGCCTTTCCTCAGCAATTTCCTCAGACAATCTTTCAAACTGCTAAATGAGCACCAAATAGATCCTTTATTTGATAAATTGTGACCAGGTAGAACAACATTCCAGACAAACCTCAAAGAGGCCGAGTAGCCAAGGTATAATTGGTCTTATTGGCATCTGGGACGCGAAGCCCACCATCCATTAGAGTTAAATATGGCGGTGGCCAGCATCCGCCTTTTTTTTGGGGAAGCCTTTAAAATATTCTCATTTCCTTTTCGGAATCGGATCTGTGCGTTCCGCACACAATTTCTTTGCCAATCGGAGCTGGAAGATCAGCCTGATTTCAACGAAGGAGGGAGGGAGAGATACCTAGAGCTAGAAGATGTCGTGGCAAGCGTACGTTGACGAACATTTGATGTGCGAGATCGACGGCCAACATCTGACGGCCGCTGCCATCATCGGCAACGAAGGCGGTGTCTGGGCTCAAAGCGAGACCTTCCCGCAGGCATGTCTTCTCTTTTTTTCTTTCTTTCAATCGCAATCGGGATCGAGTCAGCTTCTTCACGAATTTGATGGACTAAAATGTTGATTCTGTTTTGAGCGGATTTTAAACTTCCATTTTTTTGGATGCCGAAGGGCAACGTCTCCATATCATACTCTCGGGTGTTCTCTTAACATCTGATTTCATAATTTTTTGTGTAAGTTTGTGGTATGGTCTACGCTGAGTGCTTCTCCTGGTTCACATGGAAAATTGCTTGGTTTATCGAGGGAATAAAAAGGAAATAGGGTTGAATTCGNCGGCCGCTGCCATCATCGGCAACGAAGGCGGTGTCTGGGCTCAAAGCGAGACCTTCCCGCAGGCATGTCTTCACTTTTTTTCTTGCTTTCAATCGCAATCTGGATCGAGTTAGCTTCTTCACAAATTTGATGGACTAAAATGTTGATTCTGTTTTGAGCGGATTTTAAACTTCCATTTTTTTGACTTCTCGGGTGTTCTCTTAACATCTGATTTCATAANTCATCGGCAACGAAGGCGGTGTCTGGGCTCAAAGCGAGACCTTCCCGCAGGCATGTCTTCTCTTTTTTTCTTGCTTTCAATCGCAATCGGGATCGAGTCAGCTTCTTCACGAATTTGATGGACGAAAATGTTGATTCTGTTTTGAGCGGATTTTAAACTTCCATTTTTTTGGATGCCGAAGGGCAACGTCTCCATATCATACTTCTCGGGTGTTCTCTTAACATCTGATTTCATAATTTTTTTGTAAGTTTGTGGTATGGTCTACGCTGAGTGCTTCTCCTGGTTCACATGGAAAATTGCTTGGTTTGTCGAGGGAATAAAAAGGAAATAGGGTTGAATTCCTTGCCCAGGTGACTAGGATGAGATTTCTTATTCCGGTGATGTAGGCTCTGTGATGGATTTCATATTATATCTCTTCTAATTCCTTTTTGGGATCTTCCAGTTACCATCGGTTGTATTATTTTTGGTAATTCAATTCCTCGTTGATGAACTGGTTGCTCATTCATTTTGTGAAAGTTGGGAGCTTCTGATAATGATGATGTTCTCTATCGTCTAGTTGTGCTGTGTTTGGACATCGGGCAAGCATGATTGATCTCTAGGTCACTGCCAACTGTATCTGCATTATATTTGTTTTTTTTTTTTGAAATTTTAATCCATTTATTTTCCTGTTTGCTTCCAACATTTAAATAATTTGTGNGTTGTGCTGTGTTTGGACATCGGGCAAGCATGATTGATCTCTAGGTCACTGCCAACTGTATCTGCATTATATATATATATATTTTGAAATTTTAATCCATTTATTTTCATGTTTTCTTCCAAAATTTAAATAATTTGTCGGGCTTTCAAATTTGAAAACTTGGTCTGACAGAGGTTCCTTTCCTAATCTTGTATGTGAATGTGCTAGATAGTTGTCAATTTATGGCGCTAGCTTTGTTTTTTAAGTTTTTTTCTTTCTTCATAAAGCTCAGCAACCAAGTCTTTCAAAATTTTAGTCTATTCAACCCATGTGGAGGTTCTTATGCTTAGTTTATTCTGGATCATTTCAAATCCTTTTTATTGGTCACTTTGTAATGTTAAAAAATTTTATTTTGGTCAGGCTTCCTGCCTTGAGATGTGATAAAGTATCATTTTGGTGTGCCTTTATCATAATGCTAATGAAGAATAGAGATAGCATCCTTTTGTTTTGTAAGTATTTGCATTAAAGAAATTGAATGTCTTTTTTAATTCAAACATGTATTTTTAAAATTATGACTAATGTCACATTTTACGATTGTTATTTTCTAACTTCAAAGTTTGTATCTATAAAAACAGATATAGATTTTCGTGGGACAATCATATAAACCATAAAATTTTTCCTATTAAAAAATTTTACTCACACTTTTTATAGCTGACACAATCTAATATTTCTTGCTGTAAAAAGCTTCTTATCACTATTAATTTTATTTAAAACAATAAGAAAGATATAGCCAAACAATACTGTGACAGTTTTTTGGACAGTTATGTTATAAAATAGCTGTCCCAAGCAAACACTATCACCGATCTTACTGCTTTCAGTGAGGCGTACTCAGTTATCTTGCGATGTATCTTTTTATAATGCAAAGGAAGCAATCAAGATAACGTATGCTTGTTTGTGGCTACATGCAGAGAAGAAATTCAATTTTTATTTGTTAAAAAATGTAACTCGTGCAATCTTTAAACTGTAATTACATTCTAAGATTTGTGTTGTAACTTCTAAGTTGATTGAATTGCAGGTTTTTTACTTTGCAGGAGTACTTTATGAAACATAAACTATGATATTATTTTTGTGAATTTTACTTTTATGAATCTTACCTATTTGTTGCTAGTCGCTGCCCTACTAAGTTTGAATGATCTTGAAAATTGGAAGAACACTAATGCATATTGGCATGCCTTGAATAAGAGAGTCTGATAAATTTCAGTTGTTTCAGATTTGCCTCTTCAAACTAGGTATTTAATTTTATGGATCAATTTTGACAGAGACGTTGAACAATGATGAGTTAATCCATATGGTAATTAATTACAAAATATAATTAGTTGTAGCTTTAGGGAGCAATGGGATTTTATGGTTGAAGTGCTATTGAACACTCAAAATATTTAATGGCCTCTAGAATTTTGAATAATTTTGGTATTCAAATTATCTTAAATTCTCAGAGGGGAAAATTTGAATATCTACAAAACATAAACTTAACATTTGCATAGTTTGGTTTATCCGGGTA
>JXCR01138881.1:120588-140587 GCA_002079205.1 Phalaenopsis hybrid cultivar | reverse complement strand
CAGGATGAAAATTAACACTGATGGCAAATTCTTTTCACAAAATGCTGGAATTGGAGGGGTATTCAAAAACCACATTGGGCAATGTATACTTGTCTTTCAATCTCCTATTTGGGTTTTGGATGCACTTGAGGCTGAGGTGGTGGCAGTTGTTTTGGCTTTGAAACTTACACAAAGGGGAATTAGAAATATCTGCAGATTGAAGTAGACTCTGTGGTACTTTTACAGATACTGTAAGATAGGGAAGACACTCCTTGGCATCTTATACGCTGGATTAGCACTATCAAAACTATGGCTTCACAAATCCAATTAGAGTTTACTTTTATTCATAGGGAAGGAAACAAGTCTGTTAATTGGTTAGCTATAATGAGAATGTAACAAAAATTGTCAGTTTTAAAAAAAAGAAAGAGGAGTTGAAAAGAACGGTTAAAGGAAAACAAAAACAAACAAAAAGAAAAAAAAGAAAAAAGAGAAAATAAGGGGGTGGGGGAAGAAGAAATTATCAGATAGATTTGAAGAAGAGAAATATATAGTGATAGACAGAAGAATCTATAGTGAATTCAAGAAGAATATACATTTATATTTTGACTTTGCCTTTGTTTTTTTGGTCGTATTCTTGGGGTTATTGGGGGTTTATTTTGGTTGTTTTATCGATTCTATGGTAGGGTTTATCTGCCTTTGTTTTCCTGGTCGTATTATTGGGGCTATTGGGGGTTTATTTTGGTTGTTTTGTCGGGTTCTTTGGTAGTGGTTACTTTGGTGGGTTTCATAGTTGACAACGGGCTTTTCTTTGGTGTTATTGGTGGTTGGATTGTTGTCGCACGGCGGCTGCTTTGTTTGGCTGTGTTGTTTGGAGTACACCGAGTGTTATTTGGGATTGTATTGGGTTTTATTTGGGTGCTTTTGATGGGAGCCTACCGCGGTGCCTTTTTGTGTTATTGTGGGGCGTATTTTGGGTGGTATCTGTGGTAGTATTAGGGCGGCTCCAAGGGTTGATGTTTTTTGCGGGCCTCTTTTTGGTGTTATCCAGTCCTTGGGTAGTTTTAGGGTACTACTGTGTAAGGACTTTTTGGCATTATTGCCAACCATTTCTTCTTTTTTTAGGATTATTAATTACTTTGTTTTTGTTTTGGGGTATACTTGTATTTTTTTACATTTTTTTTTTTGCGTGAATTGTATACCTTATGAGTGGTTTCTTGCACCTACTCTCTAAAAGCCTTCTTTCTTCCTTTATAATCAATGAATTTGCCTTCGAACTTAAAAAAAATATGTACCTACTCTCTAAAAGCCTTCTTTCTTCATGATTGTGTGGAGGCTGAATGGTTGACATATCACCTGCAAGGATAATGACATCTTCAGGAGTATTTTTCCGATGATCAATAATATCAATAGTTTGGAGAAGATCAGGAGGGGAAATCACTGCCTCTGGCTGAGCACTTTGCTTCTTTGGTCTGAGATGAGAGTGCAAAATGGTGACATTGACAATTGGAGTGGTCGAACGTACGATAATTCGAGCATTACGAAGGGAAATACTCAATCACAATCTTTTTCCAATATCCATGGTATTGTGTGCATAACCAAATTTTCGCAGAAACGATTGAAGTGATGTCTTTTTCAACAAATACCCTAGCTTCAGAGGGACGGGAAAGATTAAGAGTAGGAATGTCCGTTTCGAGCGACTTACCATAGGCTGAGGCAATAGAGTATAAAATTTTTTGTGTAAAATAATGAAATTTCAGGCTAGGGAGGCGAATCCAGACTCGAATGATTGGTGGTTCCGTCTGTGGGTCAAAATCTACCGACCATTTCGAAATCTTTATGGTTCTGTTATCAATTCAGATTAATCTTCGAGCAAATAAGTGTGTGTAATCCTCTTCATTATTAAATTAAATAATGATGTGTCTTCTATCTAAAATTTTAATTTTTCACTCCCAAACAAGGTGCAAAGCTCAAATTCCTTCTGAATAAGCTCCATTTTGGGATGATCATAAAGAAATTTTCGGTCCAAATTCAGACGACAGGAAGAAGCAAGTTGATTACATTCAGCTTTTGTAAAGAAGATGACTAACTTCTCATTCATTCTACCAGGTTTCTTGATGTCCTCCGCTCACTCAAACGAAGGAGGGAATGAGCACGATTTAGGAGTACCTGAGACGTGGACACCCGCATGGGCAGCAACATACGATCTGTCCGAACTATCACCAAAAAAGGGCGGCGTGGGGATAGGACAACAGAGTTGCAGTGGACAGAAGAGCAAATGCCGAAAGGGGGAGCAACGATAACCTGTCCAAGTCGAGCAGAGGGCGGAAATGAGAAATGCAAAATCTCTGCTTCGAGCTCGAAGAAAGGACAAGCACGCTTTCAGACGTCCTTCAAATGTCGAAGGACTGCGAGAGGCAGCAGACGACATCACCGAGCTCAACGACTTCTCGGGACGACGAAGGAGAGCCGAACGCAAGTCTTCNAATAAATAAAATAAAACAAAGGACTGAGCAGTGTGAACCTAATAACAGCAAAAAACCACTCTTTCTTTTCCATGAAGATGATGTGCACTCACCTTAGCATTTCAAAAATATGCAAAACATTCCGATACCATTAAAAATGGGTGCATTTTCAAAATCTAATCCTGCATAGAAATTTCACATCTTTGATGTCAAATATAATCACTCCAAAAGCCCCTTAGATTAAAAATTCAATAAGCTTGGCATTGAAAGAAATGCATGTATTGGCGTCCAATTGCACAACATATCATTGTGGTGATCAAAATTAGCTTTGGATAATTGAGAACGTCTTGGCCATGTTGTCCAAAATGTAAATTTCTATTAGACATGGCAAAACAAACTNTTAGTAGAAACAAGAAAGCCAATAGACAATTACAACCAACACACCAGAAAGGGGACAATAACAACAAACTCATAAGCATGACTCAGCTAGGATTGTATTTCCAAATGTGTGATGAANGAAAATATTATACAAGGCACGAACAACTAGTAACGAGGTAAACTTAATTATACTACTTTAATTTAATTTGATTTACGGCTTTTTTATTTGTTAAATGATAAATGAATATAGAAAGCTTAGTTCATATTGTCCGACCAATTGCTCTCTCCTTGGTTAATTACAAGCCTCCAACAAGATCGTGACACGAGAATAATACCATTCACCGAGAAATGAGCAATTAAATAAATGGAAAGTTAGACATGAGAAAATGAAGATGTCAGAGAAAAGTATCAACTTCCAACTAATGATGAAGAGATGCTTGTGATTCAAGCTAAGCCCATAAGAGAGACATCAACAGCACTAATATTGGTTGTCGTAGAATGGTAGTAAAAATGATGAGCTAATACCAGAAAAGTGGCGTCTCTTGCTGAGAAAATTCTCGTAACTCCTAACTAACACTTTACATAGTGGAAGGTTGCCACTAAAAGTAATACAACATGCTACAAATTGTATTTCAATGTCATATTCTCTAGACAAACTTGTTTATCTAATACGTTTAATCGAGTACTATAAGTGGGAGAAGTAGGTTGCAGATGTAATGGCTCGAGGCTTAATTCTCATCTATGTGTAGTTCTAGCTATGGCTATGCCAAAATAGAAGGTTATTTATTCTATGAAGACAAACTTTTGAGAGAGATATGTGTTTTAGATTTGCACAAAAAGGTTGCTAGCATAGATTCTAAAGTGAGAATAACACCAACACAACAAGCCATTTTGTTATGGTGATGATAGACAGATTCCAGAAGCCTTCAGAGAACAAGAAAATGCAAATCCTAGTAAGGGTGAATGATACAAGAGCATCCAGAGTCATGGGAGTAGGCATCCCACGATCCCGATCGTGATCTTTCAGCGATCCCGATATCAAAAGTTCCACGATATTGTGGAACGGGAGGGAGGGGGGTGTCCAGCAAATGAAATAAGCAAGTGGCTGTCTGTTATCAATCTCATCAAGAACTTTTACCTTTTATAATTTATTTCCTACTTTTTCCTTATTTCTAATTAGATATTTACTTTGGTGATTAGTTATGTTTGTTTTCTATTTGTTAAGATTTTTGCTTTGTTAGAGCATTATGAAGAATATAATCTCTAAATCTCTGCTTAGAATGTTGTATCATCTTTCCTTTGCAAGTGGTGTGTATGTCTGTAACTGGCTCATCAACATGTGATGAATCTCCTCGACCACTGTGCCTCATCGTTCCGGAGCTCTCTTTGTTAATTTCTGTTGGGACAGCCATCGAATGATGTTTATCCCTGTTCAAAATTGTCGAACACACATATTACCTATCCCTTGCCATCCCACAACCACTTACTAGCATATCCCGCTTCCTAAATACCTTCTAGGAGTCCTAGAGTGGTATCATTGGGTTATTTGCTAAAAGATAATAAAAGGGCTATTGGCAGATTCATAATTTTTTCCTTAACACTCCTAACGAAGATGATTGAGCATCTTGTTATAGGAGTATGCAATGACGGTTATTGTGGAAATTTCATAAAATCATTGAAAGGCCATCAAAAGGATTTTGGTGCTGGGCAAAGCAGAAGGTATAAACAAACACATAAGATAACAGAATAGAATGGGAAAAAATAAGGAGGTAATAAATGATAAAGAAGAAATTAGTATATAGAGAAAGCTGGAACCAGTAATGATAAGGTGGCTGAAACAGAGATGGAGACGATAGAACAATCAAAAGTGAAGACAAAAAACAAATTAGGGAACAAGCCAACAAGCTAGACTTAATATGTGAAATCTCAGAAAGGGAAGAGGACCAAAGGTACGTTGGATGGAGTTATTCTGGAAGATACTCGAGATAATACAAATTAAAGGTCAAAGTAAAAATATAGCTGAAGAAGAAAGCGATGATGAATCATGAAAATTAAGGGGAAAGGATTACAATGAAATCCACCAAATCCACCACGCAACAGAGATTCTCATCTCTGATGCCGCAGCCACTGTGCCTACAGCTCCTTTCATCAATTCAAGAAATATATCTAACACAGTTACATATAAGTTTATCTCAAGTAAAACAGCTTCCAATGAAAGGAAACTGAATGAATATATATTGCAAAAATATGTGGCTTGATTATTAGTAGGAAAATATTATTTTAATTAGCTTAAAAATTTTAGTCCGATGCACTCAGACTTTAGGTTCAAAAAAATCTTAAAATTACATCTTTGATCTGCATTTAAATACTTTTTTTTTATTTCACATATTTTTTTAGTATATATACCAATGATAAATTATTTAATAATTATATATATATATATATTCAGATAGTAGATCTTACTGTAGTCATAACATAATTTAAAATTACAACATTTTGTTATGATTAAACGATTAAGATTGTGAATGAGCCAATTTAACATTACGATTTTATGATTGCCAATGGAGTTGGTGATTGAATCACTGACCCGATTGATACCATAGTGNTAGTCATAACATAATTTAAAATTACAACATTTTGTTATGATTAAACGATTGAGATTGTGAATGAGCCAATTTAACACTACAATTTTATGATTGCCAACGGAGTTGGTGATTGAATCACTGACCCGATTGATACCATAGTTAAGCCAAAACAACAACAACAACAAGAAAATATTATTAGTAGAAACAAGAAAGCCAATAGACAATTACAACCAACACACCAGAAAGGGGACAATAACAACAAACTCAAAAGCATGACTCAGCTAGGATTGTATTTCCAAATGTGTGATGAGTCGATCCACAAGGGCAGGTAGTAGGGAAGAGGCAAGGAATGGAGATTTGGAAGGGGCGGCTGGCTATTGGGAAGTTGAGGGTGGATGGGCTAGAGGAAGAGCCACCACTAGAACTTTGAAGAAGACCATTACCTCATACGAGCTACTGCCAAAACACCATCTGCCTTTGGATACAATCCTAGAAGGGAGGAAAAGGATGTCGGGAAATGTCCTGACACATCCAAAAAACTGACCTAAACAAGAAGGAATAATATATATAGAAACCTAGGGTAAAAGGAGTGGACATCATTCCAAATAAGAGAGAAACCCATGCCTGGAAGGACCGGTCCATCCCTCCATTGCCTGGACTGAGCAAGTCCAAGGCAAGGAATCGCGGTAAAGTGTCGTCCGTGTACGGGTTGATGCCCTGCATCATTAAAGATGTAATTCCTTGACCAGTTTAATTCATGGATAAAGATTTAAAATTAAACATTAACGAGAAATGAATAGAGCAGATTATATAATAGAAATGAGACCTATAATGGTAATTAACAATATGGAAAGACTATTTGACAAAGCAAAAAATCAAATAGATAATGTATCTTCCAATGTAAAGAATTCAAAAAGCCAGTACACGCTGAAATCCAGATACAGAAGACAATATTTATCTGAATCTGCACATAATCTAAGCATGAAAATATACCAAAGTATTAGGCTCTCTCCGTGACAGTAGAAAATTGAAAATATGAAAATAAAGTCAACCATCACATGAGACATGTACCTCAGCTCTTCCATCTCTCATCATATTTATGGCTGCAATCTCAACTATGTTCGCAAGTTCAGCACCAACCATTCCCTCTGTCATGCTAGCAACAGCAAAGTAATCTACATCTTCTGCCATGGGTTTCTTCTGAGCATGTACCTGTTAAATACAAATCCTTAAATTTGATTAAAGATGCATATCTAAACATCTATGTAAGAAAGTATCTTGGTGACCATATGTAGAATTTCTACCAAAAGAAACCCTAATTAACAATCTACTATGCTTTCAAAAATAACAGATAAAACTTCTTGATGCAAGACAAAGCTGTAAAGAGTATAGGCATATAAAGTTTGGAATGTTACATAATGTCCTACAATTATTATATTTGGATCTGAAAATAGAATTCATTCACCATGTTGGCATTAACCTTAAATGACTATATGTTAGAATTAGGAAAGAACTTGGTCATTTAAAGTTTAACGGAGGACCTGAAGCAACAAACTAAATACAAAGTGGGAGAAATTCTTAATAGTGCGGCACCATGAACTAGAACAAAACTAATGTTAAAAGATCCTTTGTAGCATGATTATGTTTAGACTTATCAGGCTCCAGCAAGGAATAGAAGCACAGAAAATCAAAAGAAATCATATATTTGAGACATTATATGACAATTCTAAATAAAATATATTTAAGAACAAGTTATACTTTAAAATTTCTCCCTCCCGGGAATGACATAAAAGGGTTTTGCTTGGTAATGAGTTTTTTCTGCAATTTTTCTCAAAAAAGGTACTGCAACACAAGCATTATCTACGTTGTAAACCACAAAATTTATTCCCATGCATTCTGACACTATGCATCTTCATGACATGGTGCAAGTACTTGAAGAACAATTCATCTCTCTTAGTGAGAGCAGTTAACTTTTTAGTTTGTATAGCACAGCACTGCCAAACGAAGTATGAGTTTGGCTGAAGGAAAAAGAACACGGTGGCTAAAATGTCTTGAAGGAAAAGAGTGAGCGATTTTCTTACATGAAATTAAGATATCGTTATAAGAAATACACATAACAGCACATTAAACCATATGAGAAAAAGCTACCTTCAGAATCTCAACACGACCAGTCAAACTGGGTTTTGGGATATATATTTTTCTATCAAAACGCCCAGGACGAACAAGGGCAGGGTCAAGAATATCTGGTCTGTTTGTTGCAGCAATAGTGATGACATCACCTCTTCCTTCAAATCCATCCAAGCATACAAGCAGCTTGAAAAATCCAAAGAGAGAGACCTCAGAAACTATAGAAAATTTCAAAGTGATTTTATATTGTTTAAACTACCTGATTTAAAGTAGCATCTCGTTCTTGTCCACCAGAACCCTTAATTAATCCCCGCTCTCTACCAACAGCATCAAGCTCGTCAATGAATACAACAGAAGGAGCCTATATGGATCAAAAGAAGTAAAAGAATTCGTTTAGGAGAGAAACAAGGCATTTAATTGTTCAAAAAGTCAAATTTGTGACTGCATGCAACCAGCATGACTTAATTTTCCATGTGAGGGCAAACAATGTGACGCTAGTTAGCTTACGTTTTCTCTCGCTTCCTGATAAAGTGCTCGTACACGTGATGCACCAACCCCAACATAAATTTCAACAAATTGTGAAGCAGAAATGGAGAAAAAATTGACACCGGCCTCCCCTGCGACAGCCTTTGCCAGTAAAGTCTTACCCACGCCAGGTGGACCACATAAAAGTATACCTCCTGAAAAGGTTATGTGAGATATGAGAATAAACAATAAGAAAAAAAAATAGCATCTCAAAAGCATGCATCAGAAAAAAAATTAGAAAATATAATGAAATTCTCTAAAATGTTTAAAGTGGTGAACTGGATTTATTTGGCGGATCAGCAATGCAGGGCCTTAAGAAATTAGGCTTTTGTTTAGAGATATTGTGGTATGCTGTGGTGCAAAATAAAATCATTATTATTCATAGGGAGATGGATGTTGCTTGCTGCCCATGGCCTTGGAGCGACGTAGAGGCACAAATTACCAAACAAAGTGTAGAGAAAAAAATATAACATATAAAAATAAATAAAATAAAACAAAGGACTGAGCAGTGTGAACCTAATAACAGCAAAAAACCACTCTTTCTTTTCCATGAAGATGATGTGCACTCACCTTAGCATTTCAAAAATATGCAAAACATTCCGATACCATTAAAAATGGGTGCATTTTCAAAATCTAATCCTGCATAGAAATTTCACATCTTTGATGTCAAATATAATCACTCCAAAAGCCCCTTAGATTAAAAATTCAATAAGCTTGGCATTGAAAGAAATGCATGTATTGGCGTCCAATTGCACAACATATCATTGTGGTGATCAAAATTAGCTTTGGATAATTGAGAACGTCTTGGCCATGTTGTCCAAAATGTAAATTTCTATTAGACATGGCAAAACAAACTAAGCAATGTTGACAAACCCAACAATGTTGTTTGAAATAATAGAACTTCATGCCAAGTTTTCTCCATATATTCCTCATATACTTCTTAAAATGTTTTTGTAAACATTTTTGTATAAAAAACATAATTCTATAACCAATTAATGATATGGACATAACATGATTTAATTATGAAGAATTGAAAGCGGAAGTAAAAAATACAAAACGAAATTACATATAGCATGATAGCATAAGATGAAGAATCCTTGAGCTAAAAATGAAAACTACATACTCTCTTTTAAAATGTCTTCCTTGAAGCCTTGTTGTGAATAGGGTAGTGAAATATTTTTATTTTCCTCTGCCCAATTCAAAAAAATATATTTAAAACATCCTATCGACCATAACATCAATAATCCAGATACTCGAATCATAAGGCTACTTTGAAACATGGTTAATGGCTAGAATGATAGGAGATTCAAGACTAATGTTCATGCTTGCAAACAGTGAGTTGGCCATATCCCTAAGCCTAGAAAGCTCAGATTCCATTGAAAGTTCTCTAGTTGATTATAAATTCTGAGCGCAAGCCTAATCTGAAGTAGGTGTAGGAATAACCACCATCTTTGAAAGTGAAATCTAATCATATATATGCTTCCTTGTGCCTTGATGTTTGATTTCTTCCGTTTCGAATAAGCTTTGATATATTCAAAGTAATTATGCACAAAAAATTTGTGAGAAAGAGCAACAGAAAGAATGCCTCCAAATTCTAACTTTTGTCAATAGCCTCAAGACAATGAACCAATCCACACTTTTTCAAGAGGAATGGTAATATCCAATTCAACTCTAACTCCAAACACAAATGTACTAGAGAGACGTATCATCACAGCATCACCTGTAATCGTTTATCAAGAACAGAGCCCAAAGAGAATCAAGTGGATTCGCTGAAATAATATAAAAAATATTAAGGAAACACGACCCAAACAAAAGTGATGGGTTAATCCTAAAAATAATCGAAGTGAGGAGAAATTTAGAATACATATGGGAAAGCCACTAACAAAATAAGATCATGAAAAGAATCCAGTATAATCTATTTTTAAATATAATCATATAGTAAAATGATGAGATTCAATGAGCCTAGCAAAAGAAATCACTGATCAAGAGTAGTTCTAACATATATATGAAAATAATCTCTAGATTGTGGTGGCCCGATAAAAATTTGCCAACAATAAAAAAAGATAATGGGCTTGCGAACTCTAAAATATCATCTTCAGTGAGAATAAGTGCAGGATTTTCTTGAAGCATAGATGGTTGCTTATGTTAAAGTGGCATGAATTCTTGCTGAAATAATATAAGGAAATGGCTAGAGGAAGTTCGTTAAAATTCTGAAATCTTAAACACGCCAAAAAACTAGAGAAGAAGTAACAACCACAATCAGGGAAGCAGCTTGAGCCAAACAACTAGATGTAGCCAATGAGGTGGGAAGTGAGGATCCAGTTGAGAATGGTGGCAATGAGTTTGATCGCCTACAAGACAAACTGATAAAGTAGTAGGAAGCAAACATTCTAAGGGTTCCTAGTGTTGGTTCCAAGTTAATGGATCGATGAATGACAAATTGAAAAGAAACAATGATAATAGACTTTCGGGAAAACTCNAAACTGATAAAGTAGTAGGAAGCAAACATTCTAAGGGTTCCTAGAAGGTATTTAGGAAAAGGATTTAGTGGGTAAGTGATTATGAAATGGTGAGCGCAAGAAATATGGAAGTTTGAAGGCATTTGGATGAGAATAGACGTCGAATAGCAGCTTTCCTGGTTGAAAACAAGGAGAACCACAAATGTGGTCCTGATGTCGAGGAGATTAAGCATTTGTTCCTAAACAAGCTATAGACACACCACTTGCAAAAGAAATAGTATACACCACTCCATAGGTATAAACCAGAGATTACAATCTCAACAAATCATAAACCAAATAAGTCTCACAAAATAGAAAAAACTAACACATAAACAGGTCCCTAATAACAGGAACCCTAATTACAAATAACGAATAAGAAAAAAATAAAAAAGGATGAAAAATGCTAAAATAAGAAAATTTTGGCAAAATCTATACTCCCGCAATCGCTGAAAGTCACTAGCAGGAATTTAACGTTTGTGAGAACCAACTCACGTGATTCCATGAGATTTAGTGGAAATGGAAGCACCCGGGTCATTCTCCCCAGCTAGGAGTGGATTCTTCTTCACTGGAGGCTTCTAAAATCGATTTATTACCACCATAACAAAATCATAGTCTTGCTTTGTCAGAGGCAATCCTCCTACTAGAAAATCTATGCTCAAGTCCATTTTAGGCAAATCCAAAACACATGTCCTTCTAAAGTTTGTCCTTATAAAATAAATAGTCATACTTCTTTGGCACAATCAGAGCTGGAGCTCGATCTAGGCTAATATTATCACAAACTAAGCCTCTAACTCTCAAGTGTGTATTTTGTAATTTCTCATACTCGACTGGTTGGTCATAAGCGAGTTATTTTGGCAGCAAAATCATGGAATGAGGTTTATCACTTGTTGAATAACTTTCGGTAGTAGCACCCAGTAGGCACTCAATGAAGATATCTGGCAACAATTGTAACAGGGGTTGCTCGTTTTCTGATGTCGGTTCCTCGGCTCGGTACCTTCTAAAACAACCCATGTTTATCATATTGAAGTTTCTCTCATGGACACAGCTTGAACCATTAACATCTCTTCATTGTCGGCTGGAAGCTGATACTCCTCTTCGACATCTTTGTTCTACTCTCTGCTCTATGAATGAAATCATTCTCCTATTTGGGCAATTTGATATAATATGCCCAAACTTGTGGCACTTGAAGTACTTCGTAGCTGAAACAGTTCTGATCGTGCTAGATGTCATCTTTTCTCCACTCTTAACTAAATTTTCTCCTAGAGGGTAGGCTGAGATGCTCCACTATGGATACTCCTACTACTTGATCTTGAGGGGGGGGGGGGGATTGAACTATGTTTGACGATGGTATAGACCTANATATATATATATATATATATATATATATATATATATATATCTATATATATATATATATCTATATATATATATCTATATATATATATATGCATGTATGTACACACGTGTACATGTACGTATGTACACACGTGTACATGTACGTACATATAGACCTGCATATATATATGTATATGTATGTATGTATATATATGTATATATATATGTATGTATGTATATATATGTATGTATGTATCAACATATGGATGAAAGAATATATATCCATACCACTATAGTTATTCATGAGTTTTTCTCATGGAGATTGTAGCCTCGACTCTATTGTATCTTATAGTTTTGATTTTATCTCACCACGAACTCGTATTTACAAACATTCTCCTCCCTCATGTAAATCATCTTGGCACCTATAAGCCATTTTTAATCATGCATTTACTTTTGTTTTGCATCTGTTTTGTTGGAGGCTTATTGTAGTTTTAAAATATATTTAATTTAGTGGACATCAATCATTTGATTTACCTCAATATCTTAAAACCTTGTATCAAATTTTTGAATGTTTTCTTATGTTACCTTGAAATCGGTATAACCAGGGATTGAACTGCTTGAGATGCATTGCTTATATGTGGAAGAGACATGGCAACCACAAAAGCACACTTGTTCTAAAATTTTATACATTCATGATGAAGAAAGTATCGTTATTTTGTTGATATTTTTCATCATAGTCATTAGCATTTCTATAGCGAAGATTATTTTAGATGTAACTTTGGCAATTTTTTCCACATGATCAAGTTCATTCATGTGCCACAATGGCATCATACCACACCACAAAAGTAATGTCTTGTGGGTGCCACAATCAAGTCAGCCTATTCAACACCTCTTAAGTACCCGCGATCATCCATATTTCAATGCCACTCCTTAGTCTGACGACAACTAGGAAGCTCAATTGTCCAAAATTGAAGCTTGGGCTTAATTACCAAAAGTCAATCTCTTGTTTATTTCCCAGCCTTGCTAAGGCTTCATTTCCCAAGAAATTTATGCCTAATTGTCATGCATAATCAACACATCCTCCTTGTCACCTTCTGTTGCTCAATTGTGTTCAAAAGCATAATGTTAAATTGTTACGCATCGGTACTAAAATCAACAAACAAAACACAATGAAATCCCAATAGATAGAAAAATACAAATAAGGGCTGATCTTACAATAATCAAAAGAAAACAAGCAAGATATAAGGCTGATCTACTATTCGATAGTTAGATCGTCTCTTCCAAACCCTAGACGTTGCTAGGAACACCACAAGAGGAAAGAAAACAACAGTCACAACAAAACATGCATAGAAAAAAGTAAACCCTAGGTTCTCCACTTAATAGAATTCATTCCCAGCATTTCAAAAACATTCCTTTCTAACTTTCCCTCCAAACTCCTTTAATTTCTCCTCCTTGCATAGGTGATTATGGCCCTAGTGGACCCCACCCCTCCATTTCCTTCTTCTGCGTCTCTCGTTGTTCACCCCTCTCCTCTCTGTCTCCAATACCGACCTATCTGTGGGTCGGTTATGCTATCGTCAGCCGGTTTAGGGAGGACCGGCTCACCTTCAGTCGGTCCATGGAGGATTGTTGACCNAGATATATATATATATATATATATGTATGTATATGTATCAATATATGGATGAAAGAATATATATCTATACCACTATAGTTATTCATGGGTTTTTCTCATGGAGATTGTAGCCTCGACTCCATTGTATCTTATAGTTTTGATTTTATCACACCACGAACTTGTAGTTACAAACATTCTCCTCCCTCATCATCTTGTCACCTATAAGCCATTTTTAATCATGCATTTACTTTTGTTTTGCATCTGTTTTGTTGGAGGCTTATTGTAGTTTTAAAATATATTTAATTTAGTGGACATCAATCGTTTGATTTACCTCAATCATCTACGACCATTTGATATCGTCAATATCTTAAAACCTTGTATCAAATTTTTGAATGTTTTCTTATGTTAGCTTGACATCAGTATAACCAAGGATTGAACTACTTGAGATGCATTGCTTATATGTGGAAGAGACATGGCAACCACAAAAGCACACTTGTTGTTCTAAAATTTTATACATTCATGATGAAGAAAGTATTGTTATTTTGTTGATATTTTTCATCACAGTCATTAGCATTTCTATAGCAAAGATTAATTTAGATGTAACTTTGGCAATTTTTTGCACATGATCAAGTTCATTCATGTGCCACAATGGCATCATACCACCACAAAAGTAATGTCTTATGGGTGCCACAATCAAGTCAGCCTATTCAACACCTCTTAAGTACCCGTGATCATCCAGATTTCAATGCCACTCCTTAGTCTGACGGCAACTAGGAAGCTCAATTGTCCAAAATTGAAGCTTCGACTTAATTACCAAAAGTCAAGATCTTGTTTATTTCCCAGCCTTGCTAAGGCTTCATCTCCCAAGAAATTTATGCCTCATTGTCATGCATAATCAACACATCCTCCTTGTCACCTTCTGTTGCTCAATTGTGTTCAAAAGTATCATGTTAAATTGTTACGCATCGGTACCAAAATCAACAAACAAACCACAACGAAATCCCAATAGATAGAAAAAATACAAATAAGGGTTGATCCTACAACAATCAAAAGAAAACAAGCAAGATATAAGACTGATCTACTATTCGATAGTTAGATCGTCTCTCCCAAACCTTAGACATTGCTAGGAACACCACAAGAATAAAGAAAACAGCAGTCACAACAAAACATGCATAGAAAAAAGTAAACCCTAGGTTCTCCACTTAATAGAATCCATTCCCAGCATTTCAAAAACATTCCTTTCTAACTTTCCCTCCAAACTCCTTTAATTTCTTCTCCTTGCATAGGTGATTATGGCCCTAGTGGACCCCACCACTCCATTTCCTTCTTCTGCGTCTCTCGCTGTTCGCCCCTCTCCTCTCTGTCTCCAATACCGACCTATCTGTGGGTCGGTTATGCTATCTTCAGCCGGTTTAGGGAGGACCGGCTCACCTTCAGTCGATCCACGGAGGATCGACTCCTCTATAGGTGTAACATTACTTCCCTCCCAAAAAGCATCTTATACTCATGGTGGAAGGTTGAAAACTACTTGCGGATCACCTCGNTTCAAGATTAGTCTCTCAATCTCCTCTGTAAGCTTGATTTGGTTCGAAATTGTTTACGCCAAGCAGCTCTCGTATTTTCGCGAATTTGACTCCTGTTAGAGCATTGGTGAGAATATTCGTACACTGTTCTCCAGTGCTTACAAACTTCACGATGATCTATCAATTCTCAACACACTCGCGAATAAAGTGGAATCGAGTGTCAACGTGCTTGCTGCGTCCATGAACCACCGCCTATAGCACCTGCATTTGCCGCAACTTCTGCGACAAACTTACGAATACCTGCCGCAACTCCTCGTGTGACGAACCTGTGAACTCCGCTGCAACTGCACATGCCGCAACTCCTCGTGCGACAAACCTGCGAAGTCCGCTGCAACTGCACCTGCCGCAACTCCTCGTGCGACAAACCTGCGAAGTCCGCTGGTTGAGCTCCTGTCCGCTGGTTAAGTGTCATCAATTTGCGCCTATTATAAACCTATATTTATTCCACTAATTGCGTTATCAACTCATGCTCATTATGAAGTCACTAATTGTGTAATCAATTTAATTAACCAATTCAAGATTAGTCTCTCAATCTCCTCTGTAAGCTTGATTTGGTTCGAAATTGTTTACGCCAAGCAGCTCTCGCATTTTCGCAAATTTGACTCCTGTTAGAGCATTGGTGAGAATATTCGTACACTGCTCTCCAGTGTTTACAAACTTCACGATGATCTGTCAATTCTCAAAACACTCGCGAATAAAGTGGAATCGAGTGTCAACGTACTTGCTGCGTCCATGAACCACCGCCTATAGCACCTGCATTTGCCGCAACTCCTGCGACAAACTTACAAATACCTGCCGCAACTCCTCGTGTGACGAACCTGTGAGCTCCGCTGCAACTGCACATGCCGCAACTCCTCGTGCGACAAACCTGCGAAGTCCGCTGCAACTGCACCTGCCGCAACTCCTTGTGCGACAAACCTGCGAAGTCCGCTGATTGAGCTCCTCTGTTTGCAAACGCTCCTGTTCACGGTAACAACACGCGAACTCCTCTCCTCTGCGAAACTGATGAACCACGCAACAGCCTCCTTTCATGGCCATGAACTCAACCTTGTCGAACGTCTTCCCGCGAGCAATCGCGAATCGTCGTGACACCCCCTGCGAACCAGAACAAACCCCTGCGAGTTGTCGCTACTCAAAGAACTGCAGGAACCGCCGCCGCTCCACCTGTTCTGCGCGAAATGTCGCGCCTGTGGAACCGCTCCGCTGCTGAACTGCTTCTGCGGACTGCTTCCCGTTCGAACTGCTCCTGAGAACTGCTTCCCGTTGGACTGAACTCTCCTGAAGGCAAAGCCTTGATAACTACCGTGAAGCTTCCGCCTGCTGCCGGAACTGAGAGCTCTCTGAGGTTTCCTTCTCCTGCGACCTTCGCACCACTGGCGACTTTGTTCGTAGTGGTAACTGCTAGCACCAAACCGGCGAACTTCTGCAGTGGCGATCTACAAATCACCGCACAAGCTTGGCGGAAAGTTTCCTTGAAAAACCAGTTTCCTTTTCCGATATCGACAGTAGAAAATTCTTCTTAATTAATCATTTTCTTCTCCACAATTGATAGCAGAAAAGCTTTCCTTAATTAAGCTCTTCTTTCTCTGCTTTATTAATCTCCTCGATTAATGGGGAATATTCCCTAATTAGGGAGGAATTTTGATTCCTTGCATAGCTTGTCTTGCTTCCCTTATTCAGGAGAGAATATTCCTTGATTCCCTTCCAAAGTTGGAGTCCCTTCTCAGCGCCGAACCCTGGGGAGAGCCCTCGACCGCTCTCCGTCTTCACCTTCCTTAGCGGAAGGAAATTTCAGATCCGCAGAAAAGTTTGAAATATTTCCAATTAAATATTTCCCTTAATTTTGCTTCCCGGAATTAAATTCCCTTAATTAGGCCCTTAATTAATTATTTGTCTTAATTAAGTTTCCAAGAATTTCTTCTAGAGCAATCTTACCTTAATTAAGCTTCCCTTAATTAAGAATTTGTCTTAATTAACTTTCCGATAAAGGCAGTTTTCTTCTCTAAGAATAAAAATTGCCAATCCCACCAGAAATTAATTAGTTTCCATATTAAGGCCTTTCAGGAATTTCCTTTCCTGTGCAACAATAATTTCCTAATTGAAAGGGAATATTCCTCATACTAGGAATCCAAGATTCCCTCTTTTCTCCGCCTCCAGCGCCGGACTCTTCCGCAGCGCCTCTCGCGAACACCGTGCTCCTTCGTTGCAGGACCTGCTCGAACAACTATCTGCTTCGCCCGATCTACCGTGAACCTCGCCGCGCCTAAGCCCTTCGCGCGAACACCTTGGCCGACCTTCTGATTCGTGAACAACCTACTTCCCGTGATCCCGCTTCACTCGATCGTTCTCCTGCTTCGCGGAACTCCACCTCTGCACCGCTCAATTGGAACCTTGCCGCCGCGCACAAGCCTGGGACGAACTTCCGTCGCGCACAACCTGGTCCTACGCCGAACTCCGCCCAAACCTCCTTTGTCGCGATTCAAGACGCCCCTTCGCAAGCTTTGTCGGTGTTGACCTCATTTTTAGTGAGGTCTTAACCTCCTGACCTTACAATCTAGGATCTAGCTTTAGGAGTTCTTATTGACTATCCTAGCGGACTAGCAATGGAACCCGCCTCCCGTAGAACTTCAAGTCACTTCTTGACTCATTTTTGTGAAGAACTCGCATGAGTGGTTCCAAGCACTCAACTTCTAGTTGCAAGGGTTAAGGACCAACATGTAGAGGGCCCGAAATTGAGTTCCTATAGGATCAAACAGCCTTAGGTANTTCCAAGCACTCAACTTCTAGTTGCAAGGGTTAAGGACCAACATGTAGAGGGCCCGAAATTGAGTTCCTATATGATCAAACAGCCTTAGGTGAACCCTTTGTGACTCGATTACTTGCGAACGCCGCATTTCACGCACTCACTGCACCCCACACACGAATTTGACTTGAATCGACTCGCCCGTCGACGAACTCGTCCGGACGACCCCGGATGACGAAACGGACCGCGCCAATGCGTTCGGAACGTCAACTTTAGCTAGAAAGGATACCCATATTGTCGGGGTTACGCGCGCGCACATATGACATGGATATTGATGCACGTTTTTTTTTTAATTAGCGAGGCGCGGGCCCGAACTTAACCCAGGTTCAANCGTCCGGACGACCCCGGATGACGAAACGGACCGCGCCAATGCGTTCGGAACGTCAACTTTAGCTAGAAAGGACACCCATATTGTCGGGGTTACGCGTGCGCACATATGACACGGATATTGATGCACATTTTTTTTTTAATAAGCGAGGCGCGGGCCCGAACTCAACCCAGGTTCATNTCAACAGCCTTAGGTGAACCCTTTGTGACTCGATTACTCGCGAACGCCGCTTTTCATGCACTCACTGCACCATACACGATTTTGGCTTAAATTGACTCGCCCGCCGGCAAACTTGTCCGAACGACCCCGGATGGCGAAACGGACCGCGCCGATGCGTCCGGAACGTCGATTTTAGCTAGAAAAGACACCCATATTGCTGTGGTTTCGCGCGCGAGCGACTAGCACGTATATCAATGCATTTTTTTTTAAGCGGTGCGTGGGCCCGGGCTCAACCCAGGTTCAACTCAGGATCGATTTGGGCTGGACTCGGGCTGAACAATGATTAAACAATTTTGAATTTTAAATTTTCAAATTTCAAATAGGCATTTAATCTCATTTTAATTGAAAGATAAAGACTTTCCTTTTGAATTTGTTTCATCAAGGGAAATNAAGTCCCCCGCTAAAGTTTTGGCATAACGGCTCCCCCGCTCCAATTCTAAAAGGATCGCCTTCTTCTTCCGGGATCCCTCTCCTTTGGCCTCACCCGAGCTCCTGCTCATCTGCTCGACAGCCTTCTCACGCTCAAATCGGCGCCTCTCCTCCTTCACAGACCGAGACANATTTGATTTGAGTTGGACTCGATAAAATTTTGAATTTTGAATTTTGAATTTCAAATTTTCAAATTTCAAATAGGCATTTAATCTCATTTTATTGAAAATAAAGACTTTCCTTTTGAATCTGTTTCATCAACGGAAAACTAATTAAGTCCCCCGCCAAAGTTTTGGCATAACGGCTCCCCCGCTCCAATTCTAAAAGGATCGTCTTCTTCTTCCGGGATTCTCCTTTTTTTGGCCTCGCCCGAGCTCCTGCTCATCTTCCTTCGCTCGCCAACCTTCCCTCGCTCGCCTTCTCCTTCTCCCGAGGCTTCTCTGCTCGAGCTCGCTCGGAAAGACGAACTCCCGCTCCTGCGCCTCACCCGCATCTCCTCTGCGAACCAAAAAAAATTTCTGCTGTGCCGAGGAATCCCGCAGATCCCGACTCCCTCGATCCCGATTCCTGCACTCGCCTCTTCCCTGTGTTGAAGGTCGAATATCCGGTCTCCTGCATCGAAGCCGCAGACCCCATCTGCTCTGCTCGATCCCGTACGCCCCTTCTTCCTCTGCCTCTCCGAAGCCCCGGCTCATCTTCCTTCGCTCGCCAACCCGAGGCTTCTCTGCTCGAGCTCGCTCTACAGGGAAAGACGAAGCTCCCGCTCCTGCGCAAACGACGCTGCTCGAATCGCCTCCCTGCCCGCACGATCGCTCCTGCTCACCTCCCTCGCTCGACTCCTTGCTGTGCCGAGGAATCCCGTCCGAGACCCCCGCATCAAAGCCGCCGCCAGCTCGATCCCTCCTCCCTGCCTCTGTCTCTCGCACCGAAGCCGCAGCCGCACTCGCCATCCTCTCTGCGCCGAAGAAACGCCTACTCCTGCTTCTGCTCTATATCGCTCGACAGAGACCCTCGTCTCCCGCTCGCTTCTCCTCTGTGCGACGGGACTCGTGTTCAACCGAACTCCCTCTTCCTCTGACGACACTTCAAGCCCTCAATGTTTTCCTCCATGAATCTGATAGCAAGTAAGCTCA